>JAKSYS010000171.1:0-98553 GCA_022925895.1 Fragilaria crotonensis | reverse complement strand
TTTCATTGAAGCCCACAAGGATCGAAAGAGCATAATCACAGCAAAAGTATCAGCCACCTCCAATAAAAATGATGATGCGAGTGCGTTTGAAGCATCTTTACGAATTCAACAACCGCAGCAGCAACAGCAGTGACGACGACGACGACGACGACCAAACGAAAGCGGACAAATATACCAAGAACAAAATCAAATGCCAACAACACGACATTATCATCAACAACAAAAACAAAAGTTACTGATCCCCATTTTGGGTCAATCCAGCAGATCCCGTGGTTTACAATCAAACCTTCATCCATTGTACCATTCGAGGGAATCCACTTCCTCTTCGACGTCATCGTACCGCACGAGGTTTCATGTACAATCCATCCGCCAAGGCCCAAGTTTCCTTTCAAGAATCGATACGAACTAGTCTCAAATTATCCTCCCTGCCAGTCTATGCAGATAGTCATGCGGATTATGACAAGAATGACACTGCGGAAACAAAATCAACAACATCCTTGTCGTCCTCTCTTATACCTCTCACTCACTTTGGTCCCGATCAGGCAATTCGATTGCATGCCATGTTTTATTTGGCACGTCCCAAACATCATTTTCGAAGTAGCATCCCCGGAGTTGGTCGCATCAAACCCACAGCACCCAGTCGAGTCCAACGACAAGTGGATATTGACAATTTGGCAAAATTCGTGTTGGACAGTCTCAATGGTGTCCTCTATGCCGATGATCATCAAGTCGTATCGTTGCATTGTACAAAATGTTATGATGATGATTTTGATAATCATACATGGAATGATGATGACGAAACCGGCATGCCTGTGAGCAATGACGGTTCCACTGCTTATTGTCGAGGCAAGACTGTCTTATGGTTACAGTCGGTATCGGAGCTTGATATGATGGCACAATTCAAATCCCATTATCCACCAATATAGAAACGACAAACCACCAATTATTATTGTTTAGAGCCTGTGATTCTTGTTTTTGACCCCCCGACAGGTTGACAATATCACCGCTTCTTGTCTTTTTTCTTTTTGAGTGCCGGAGCCTGAAAGGAGTTGGGCAATAATAACAATCCTTGTCGTCTACGTTTTGGACGAGGATTGTCGGAACCGACATTTTCCTTCACCGCGTCACCTTCTCCTGCTCCGCCTTGTTGCTGTTCTGGCGATGTTGATGTTCTTGTTGTTGCTGCCATGTGTTGATTCGTACTTCTTCCAACAGATGTTGTAGCAGGAACAACACCATGTGGTGGTGAGCAAGGATTATCATCAATGTCATTGTCCTCTGACAGTTGTAGATGGTGTTCGACTTTCTCATCATCGTTCATGGGGATTGGCGACAAACTTTTGCAAGACTGGTTGAGTAGTTCCAACAGCGGTGACGACGAAGACGATGATAGCACAGATTTGTCTTGACTATTCTTTGCACCACCATTGCCGCTTCGTGCCTCCGTTTCGATTTACGAACTGCCGATCGTGCCAAGGCATCCACTAGGCCATCGTCTGGTGGAGACTCGGTGGAGTTGTTGCTGTTGTTGTCGTACCTGCTGCTGGAACTGTTGTTTTCGCACGACGACGAGAGGATCGTCGCGTTGTGACAAGATGCGGTGGAGTGGATTCCGGTGGTTTTTCGAATGCCACCTCGTCGTTGTTGTGGAGGCGTTTCTTACCACGAGAACCGCGCTTGCGTCCCGAACAGTCATCCGAGGACGACGCCTCAGGATTACTTTTGTGGAGTACAATTGAAGTTGCAGTGATCGCGGGATTGGTATTTTCCTTGTCGTGCACTTCCACTGGAATCTGCTCATTGCAGAGCTGGTCATCCTCCTGCTGTGGATTAGAATAGGTCAGCATCTGCACCGGAGGGCATTCGACATCACCATCGACTTGTTGTGGCAGCGACTTTGATTCGGAACGTGCATGACGAGTCTCGTGTTGAGGAGTAGCAGGATCTTCAACCAAAGGAACATCAACATCTTCTTCGTTCCGTTGTTGTTGCTGCTGCTGCTGTGCAGTCTGCGATTCCAATAGCTGTGCTTGAAGATCAATAAGTTTTAATCTCAACTGCCGCTTCTCTTCTTGCAAACGAGATATTTCTCGTCGATGTTCGAAAACTCGAATCTCGCTCTGTAGATGAAGGGCTTTGTAGTCTGGTTCTGTTTTTGAATTTAAGCTGAATAATGTACTTGGAGTACGTGGTTGTTCGGATTCTTCTTCCTCGCGAGGCGGGGACTGTGCCGTCGTCATGGGCATTTGTGGCAGTAACTGCCGATCACCGCCCAGTTCAAATCGTAAACTTGCTGGTCGTTTCGGACGATCTTGCAACATGGTTCCAGCAAATATACCATTTCCAATGGGAATGAATTGATGGAGAGTGTTTGTCGGATGAGTATCGGACAGTGGAATCGGATGATTCCGTTCATGATTCGGATTGTTTGTGCTGTCGTAGCTTTCAAATGCTGAAGAACCATTACCACCACCACCAGCATCGTCGTCGCAACAGGAGCTGCTCACACTGCTGTAGGGACGAAGTGTAAAGGAACTGACGAGACTCATCTGCAATGCACTTGTTGTTGTTGCTGTTGTTGATGTTTTGACGTGTCTGCTGGGTGATGTCTAATGTCCGATGTAGAATACCGGTCGTTGATGAACGTTGTGGTTTGATTTATGGTTGTTTCCCAATCTATAGCTGTGTGCTGTTTGCTGTACCAATCTCTTTATCAATCGATAGTCGATAGTCTCTCCCTTACAATCTCACTCACACACACTTTCCCTCTCCCCCCGTGTGGATTGAAGTTGTGACCTATTTAATGTGTGGATGTCTTGCAATTCCCCAAGCAGGTCTTTGGTACCGGCTTAAGAGACTGACCGGGTACCAAGATTGTACATAACTGTGCCTACCGGTAGTTGACAAGTGGTCCGAAAAATACCATTTTCCAAACGGTCCGATTTTTGAACATGTCTTCCCTCGTTCATTTGAATACGAGGAACGACCGTGATGGCTTGGTGACGGTATGCACATAGGTAAAAACTGTGGGAATGACAAATGTTTGAAAGTTGGACGTTGCAGTAGGTTCCCCTATCAATCGACCTTCAAACTCAGATCCGCCCCACGACCCACGACTCCTTGAATGACAAGGTCCATAGTCCATGCATGGATTCAATTCTGACTTGATTCACTCTGCAAATGGTAAGCATGGTATGATGGTATGATACATGATACATCACAAATTGCTACGCTAATTGCTTCAAAGTCCTTTTTCCCACGGAATCATCATTTTAAACATGCGACATGCGACATTTGCCTCGCACTAGTATTCGAGGTCGTATGTCGTATGTTACTACAGAACATGCATACCTGTTCGGCATATGAATAGTCCATGCCCTGTCTATACACTATACACGCATTTCATATCATAGAATTGAATACACTTTGGGACGATTACTGAAGTCCGCCAGCGATAGCACGAGCTTGTGATCTAGCTTAAACAAATAGACTCCGAGTAAACTCGTATACTGGTACAGTCCGCTCCTTCGACAAGATGCCGCCCTTTACAGAGAACGATTAATATACTCCGAGTATCACACGTTAAAGGTCAGGAGCCAGGAGACCTACTCCAGCACTGCTGCACAAAGTACTAGGTCGTACCAGTGTGAGAGATTAGCATATTGTGCCATCGAGTTGGCGAATCTATAGGCGCACAAGTTAATGCATAAAAAAGAAAAGCTCCACAGATTCTAGGCCACTGGCTCCTCTGGGCTGTCTTGAAAGACATCATCATCCTCGTCACCATCGGGCTTGGTCTGATTATCTTCTTCTTCTCGTCCAGTACGTCTTCGTCACCCTTTGGCTGCCGCTCCAACAACTCCAAACACATTCAAAAAATCCTTCTTCTTCTTCAAACCGAATTTCTTCATTTGATTCTCCAACACTTCAACCCGTTCTCCTACATACAACTTGCCTCTTCCTGATCTGCCGGAGTCGTAGGCGGTGCAGTACCCTAGAAGCCGCTTCCGCCGCAATGGACCTTCGCCCAGATCGACTTTGGTGGACTTGGCCAACACGTGATAACCCGTCCGCACCGCTTCCTCTTGAGAAAAATCGCTCAACAAGACTACGCCGTTGCCATCCACATCCCACCCAACGACGGCAAGGGTATTCGGGACATCTGGTAAAAACGCGCAGGCGATTGGATGAGGGACACCTCGGATTTGAGAGATCGAATGCTGCAGATCGCCACCAGGCATTCGTTTACGGACAGTGTCGTACCACGATTTTTTGGGCTTTGTGCCATCTGTCCTCTGGACGGCGAAGACATGTGCCGTTCCCTTTTCGGAACAGCATGCTACATGTCTGTGATCCCAACTCCACGCCAAACACGTCATTGTAACTCGCTCGACACCGCGTCGGAATTCATGCAAGAGCTGTGAGTTTGCGACGGAAAACACGCGAATTACAGTTCCCTTGACACTGGCTGTCGCCAATTGCGTTCCATCTTGCGTCAGCGCCAGTGCTCTCAATTTGGAATCATGTGCTTCAATCAATACAGTTTTGCGTAGTCCATACAGTTCTACTCGGACATGACCATCTGTAACGCTGGGACAGCACAGGACCATGTCTTGGACTGCCGTCGAGAGACTTAGTAGGCCATGCGGATTGTCGGTGGTGTATATTTTGTCACGGAGGCTCAAATCGCTAAGATGATAGACGTACACGCGGTCGCGAAGCGCCACGGCAATCGCGTCGCGACGCAGTTTGACCGTCAAGACAACCTGTCGGAAACTGAGCTCGCCAATTGCCTTGTGGACGATCGTCCCAAATTAGTACTCGATGAGAAGGTGAATAAGGACTGTTTCCACCTCCGACAATTGCAATCAAATTGCATCGAAAGAGCATTTCCAATCGTCCGAGTGAGCCTCCCAAAGTTCTGGATACTGAATTTTGAAAGGGAGCGAGATTAAAGATTTCAAAGCCGTCCTCCAATCCAATGGCAAGACAGCCCCCGTCTTGATTAAAGCTGGCAGTCAGCATAGTGGACGGGGGCGTTGACGCTTCCTGATCGAGCCAATCAGACGACATCGTTCTAGTGTCGATTGTCAAGTGTTCAAGGATCTAAATGTTGATCAGTCGTAATTTGTGAATTGCATTCACGATGACCTACGGTCCACTGAGTACTGCGTACTGTGCAGTGTATCGTGTGGAAACCCAGAAATTGGTTTTTTCGGTGTGCGTTGAACGTTGGAACTTGATGGAGTACTGATTGGGACGAGACTTGACTGTTTCTCAAAGCGGAGACGTACTGGAATAAGAATTGATGCGGGGTCTGATGTAATCGATGTGGTGACTGTAGGGTTGAGGAATGTGGCTGCTTGTTAGAATTGTTCAGTGATGAGATGAGTGTGAGTTTGTTGTTTGTAGAAGGCTTCCCGTCTGTGTTAATTTTGAAGACACACGACTCTTGGAGGTTCCGGAATTCTTGTTCATCCAGTAATAGAATCATGTAGCATCTACTTAGACATGCGTCAAAGTTCGGGAACCCCCTGAGATCCTTGACGACGCGACACGCAGCCAACTCGAAGCCAGAAAAACAGTCCGAACACAATACCGCTTTTCCAGTTTTCGAGGACTTCAGCGGGATTCGTACCTCTCCCGCCCCAGCGGCTGCTACAGTAGACGCTACGGCCAGTAGTTGAACTGCTACTGCTAGCTAGTGCTACTGTGTGTTATGGGGGTTTGTGACATCCTACTAGGAGTTAACATACCCTCCATCTCCACGGGCAGTAGTATACTTGCTGTACCGTGCGGTGGGCGGGCGGGTTTTAAAAACGTAGACTCACTCAGCTTGGCTTGCCTACACTGTCTCGCAGGACCTGCTATATGGCAGGTGCAACGACACGGCGTGCGGGTAGCTCTCGGTGTTGCTAACTGGTCGTTCGACCTGGTTTGGCAAACAATGAGTGCAGCAAGTCGTTGTTCCTCGGTTCAAGTGCCAAAATTCTTTTTCTCACGTATCGTCCCCGTAGGTGGTAGTACGGGGTGTCAATGCAATCGCGCGCGTCATCACTTGCAATTAGCTGGTGGCAGTTGCTGACGCGCGTCCCGTGGTGGGGCCTCCCGTCCACGCTGCCGCTATCGGCGGGATTCGTACCTCTCCCGCCCCAGCGGCTGCTAGACGCTACGGCCAGTAGTTGAACTGCTACTGCTAGCTAGTGCTACTGTGTGTTATGGGGGTTTGTGACATCCTACTAGGAGTTAACATACCCTCCATCTCCACGGGCAGTAGTATACTTGCTGTACCGTGCGGCCCATGGGGCCAAAGGCAGAGAGAGGGAGAGGAGCCGCAGGCGTGGGTGGGATATAGTGGGTTAGTGGGGCGTCAGGCGGTAGGATCCGCCTCGCAGCATCGCAGCGGCGAGGCCGGTCATAACCGGCTGGGCCTGAACGTGGAGATAGCGATACATTTCGTCCGATCGCCAGCGCCCGAGCAGACGGATACGGTCGGAGTCCACGCCGGCACAGAGCAAAGCCATGGCACCGCCGGCGCGGGTGGAGCGTATCGACACATCGGAGGCGGCGTAGGCGGGGTCTGGGTGCAAGGCGAGAGCTGTGCGGAGACGAGACGTGAGGTCGGACGGGAGGACGAAGGACCAAGCGGTTGCCCCCGGTCGACGATAGGCATTCAGAGGGGTGTCGTGACTAGCCCCGAGTGCGCGTAGCATGAGGACGCGTTGCCCAAGGGCCCGGACCGGACAGAGCTGTGCATGGCCTGAGCAGCCGTGGCCGACAGTTTCGTTTCGCACACCGTTCTTTTGGCGGTTAAAGGTGAGCGTGACGAATGTGGCGGCGAGGATATCGTCATTCGGGCAAGTGGCGTGATTCACGGCACGCGATCCAACCCACAAGCGTATATCACCGAAGCGAAACTGGGTGTGGCGAGGCAATCCGAGGTATTCACCGGGGCGCAGGAGAAAGTAAAAGCCGATAACCAAACACTCCGCAGCGGCAGAAGCCTGAGGGGTCGGGTCCAACGCCGCAAAGTGACAGACGCGTGCGACGAGGGGCAGAGGGAGCGGCTTGACTCGGGACGGCGGATCGTCGGCGAGTTGCCATGCGCGGTACATGGAGGCGAGGCGGAAGTCGAGATGGCCATGTGCGTTCAGACGAGGGTCAGGGGCCCCCATCCCGGCGTACGCCTGGTCCACCGCTCGTACGGCATCTTCCACCGTGCGAGCCCGGACAGGTCGACGACCGGGGGCCAGGGTGCCGCAGCGGTAGCGATGGGCGTAGAGTTGGAGAAGAGGGATGGGATCTCTGGTGGAATCCAAGCAAGAGGCGTCGATGCCGACGCTGGAACAAAAGGCCGCCCAGAGCGTCCATGATGAGGCGGCGTTGGCGCTACGTTGAGCAGAGCCGCGCATAGCTGTCGTTTCCGTGAGAGTGCACCAATCAAGGAAGCACTGGTCTCGGGCGACAGATGTAGCATTTGCCAGGAGGTCGCCTGTGGGTAAGAGGTGTTAAAGTGGGTGAGAAGAGCAGCGTCGGATAGCGTCCACAACCGGCTTGCGTCGTCCGCCATGGCATTCACGGGCCCGGGGATGTAGTGATGGCGGGCTACGTAGCGGTGCGCGCGTTGATGGAAAGCGTTATACCGGAGAAGGTAGGCGCGAGCATCCACAGATGTGGAAGAGCCTTTTGCAGACCAGGAGATGGCCGCGCGATTATCGCTTGCCACCCATATAGTCCGCTCAGCCACGTTGCGATGACGGGCGAGGACATCCTTGTGAGCGATGGTGCCTGCAAGCTCCAAGTCGGAGATCGACACGGATCCCGTTTTATTGGTGGCTGTAATCAAGGACGATGCGATGCGAGGCGGGAAACGATGCCGCCACACAATGGGGGCAGCGGTTGGATCCACTGCGTCAAACCAAACCCCGCCCATGCCCGCTTGACATGCGTCACATGCGCCCACATCGGAGGGAGCAGTGGGTACCAACTCGCGAAGACGAGTCGGGCGCGTTGCCACGGCCTCCACGAGGACGCTGAAGTCCGTTGCGGTATCGTAGACCGCTTGATTGAGGCGGACCCGGTGGCGGTCGCCCCGGCTGAGCGCTTCCTGCAGGATGGAAAAGAGGGCCGGTGACATGGATCGCAACTCGCCCAGCAACTGGTGCCACCGTTTAACCGGGAGACGCTTTGTAGGCGGGCGAAGCCAGGAGAGGATTTCCTGGAGGCGAGCAACACGGTGTGGTGGCAAGTGTAGAGTCTCCGATACGGTATCGATGTCCCATCCTAGAATTCGCTTCCAGGTGGACCAGAAGGCGTCACCTTTGAGCATTTTCTTGACGGAAGCAGGCTCTGTTCGATGGGGTGGATCCCCGGATTCAAGTGGCCGAAAGACATCATCGATGGCGTTCAACGTGGCGCGGAGTACCTTGCGTTTCTGTGACATGGTCTGAGCCATGAGGAGAAAATCGTCGACGTAAACGTCCACGTACGCGACTGGTGGACGCCCAGTGACAGCGAGCGATGGCGGCGGGCCATGTGGAAGCATTGCACAAGAGTCGGCGTCGGCGGGAGGTGTGTCGGCCACTGCCTCCAGCCGGTGGGCCTGTGTGAGACGCGAGTCCGGTGGCTGTGCCTGCAGGGCTGCATTCGCCAGGTCGCTGGCAGTTTCGGTGAGGACGGTGAAGTAAGGAGGGGAGAGGACCCAACCCATTGGCAAAGCAAGAGGGAAAGCGACCAATGGGCTGGATCCTGGAGCAGTAGGGAGCGCGACGCCAAGTTTCGGTATGTCGTCGATTTGCAGCCAGACACGATAGAAACCGTCGGCAATGTCTATTTTAGAGAGGTAGACCGGCCCATACCGGCGGTTCGCGTGAACAATGGTTGTGAAAACCCGTTGCAAGGCACGGCCAAATTGCATAGCCTCCTTGGGAGCCAGTTGTACAGTTTCGTTGTTGACATCCGAGAATGAGTAATCGACGATGAGCCTCGGTCTGCGATCACGCTGGGGCACCACCCCCAAGGGTGAAATCCGTAGATGCGGCCACTCGGATACCACATCCTGTGGGAGCACCACCCAATACCCCTGCCGGCAGAAGTCGATCATCTCCGCACTCACGAACTCCCGCTCTCCGTGCGACGACTTGTGTGGTCCACGGGTGAGGGCTCGGTTCTTTCGTTCCACGGACCATGGCGGCGTGTGCATTGTGACACCCACTCCTCGCTTCCCCAGATGCCCCAGCAGCCGAGCAGCTTTGTGTGGTATGTGATTTGCCATTGGCGCGATGTTTGAGAGACCCCGCGACTCTGTGACCAGCTGCCGCCATCCTTTCGTCCGTAACTCCGTCGCATAAAACATTGCTAACTTACCAAGCGTTCGTTCGGCATCAGTCAGTGCCACGGCCTTTCGTTTCCGTGGGGACCCCGTACCGGCGGTGAGAAGACCTGGTGCCGGGGGGTCGGGTGGCCAGGGTGGTGGTCGCGGTGAGTGATTCCTTGTCGCGACCTCCCCCTGGCCTACCAGTCAGGCCGAGGTTGGCGACGGTGCGACGAGGTGCTGGCGAACATATGCCATCAAGCGGGCCCGCTCAGCTGGGGAAGCGAACGGTTGATGGGTGTTGCGGCGGCCGCAGTTTGGATAGCAGCCACTTCGGGTCCACCACGCCACGCAGAACTCGTTGCCTGCGTCGTTGGCAGGTGGCCTATTGGCCCGGAGGATGGTACGCGTGCCCCCGGCGCGCAACGTGAGGGTTGCAAATTCGCTGTCTGGCGCCGGGTTCTCAATTCTCGCAACACTCTCTCGCTGGGTGGACTGATCGTGTGTGATCGAGGACACGGCGGTACCAACCGAGGCTGATGACGCAATAGCGCTGGCCGCTACCCCACTTCGACTACCGCCACTGGCGCTTGACGTGGGCAGTGTGAGGCTGCCCAAATACTCCGGGGGGAGGGGAATCCAGTTGGTTGACTGGTGAAACGTCCCCCGTTTCAAGTCCTGCAGCAACCCCGA
The DNA here is from genome assembly GCA_022925895.1 of Fragilaria crotonensis. NCBI lineage: Eukaryota > Bacillariophyta > Fragilariophyceae > Fragilariales > Fragilariaceae > Fragilaria > Fragilaria crotonensis. The sequence goes on along the minus strand of JAKSYS010000171.1, from coordinate 88,547 downwards.
GAAATTGGGTCTCTCAATGCCTGCCACGCTATCGACAATGTTGGTTGCAACGGCTTGGAGGTAATCGTGTACCCCCAGTTGGACCGCGCGCAGGATGCGTGCGAAGTAAGTTTGCGCCACTCCCGATATGCCCAGAAGCGATTGGTACCGGTCGGTGACTGCAGGTGCAAGGTTCTGTAGGCTCAATGCTGTGGTCCACATAGCGTCGACTAGTGGATGTGCTGGGCCCGTGCCTTGGAACAGTACCTGGCACAACACCGCAAAGCGACACAAGGTAATGCACGTCTCGGCTACATCCTTGGGCAATTTCACCTTTTCCGTATCCCTGATTGCCTTATAGTCTCCCAGGCTGGCTGTCTGGTCGCCTTGCGCTAGCTGGTTTCCCACGTCTGCGGCTGCGAGGACCTGGTAGTGATTGGCGCGACCTGAATAGGTGACCAAGAAGGGCTGGCAGCCCAAGGTAAGGTCGTCTGACCCAAAACCAACGAATTGGAAACTGACAATCATCTGCTTGAGGGTGGATGTCACTATCGGGACATAATACTCAGTGGACAGCCCACGTGCCATGCATACCTTTTGGAATTCCTGGGTCAACACTGTGTGCTGCTCGCTCTTCAAGCAGTTGGCTAGCCGCTGCCACACAGGGGCCAGTTCTGTCACATCAGTGACGTTACCAAATCGCAGAAGAGTGCGATACGTCTCACGGTACGCCTCCGCTACGCTCCTCGGCTCCTTTGCCATGCGCTCCCCTTCGCCTTCTCCGGGGTCAGCAACGTTTGCTCGTGGAGTGGTTAGCGCTCGTATGGCGCCTACAAGAGCGTCGGTGGTACCCAAAGCCTCGTTGTGGGGCAAGAGGGCAGGCAAATCCGCCTGAACCTTACTAGTGACATACTCGTAGACGTCGGGTGGTAAAAGCAATGGCGTGAAAGTCTGTAGTACACTGGGGACAGCGTTCTGTGCTCCGCCACCTCCGCGTGCCGTGCAGGCTGCTCTCAGCCAAATAAGCACATCGCTATATGCCTCCATAGGTCCTTCAGCCTGTATGGCCCCAATAAGCTCCAGGTAGGCGTCTTTTGGGCGGACTCGACGCCGGTGTACCAGTATAGCCGCAAGGCGTCCTGGAACCAACTGCAAATAGCGAGGCCGCACCACTTCTGTTTCTGGGTCCTGTTCGGTGTATGGACCCAACGCCGTCACGGGGTCGTCCCATGTCGCTACCAAGGCATTCATGGCCTGGAGTGTGGGTACTCGCACTGGTGTTCCCACCAGGTGAAATGCCGTGTTCGGTATTTCGACGACCGGATACTGGTGGGGGAGGATATCACCCAGCAAGCCTAACACCTTGTCATTGTACCCGGTCGGTTCGTCTCCAGGGTATCCAGATATCGGACAAACCGATGGACAATAGCCACTTCCCCGGGTCCCTCTGTTCCTGGGATTAAGCACAGGAAGGTCATGGACTGACGGTCACTGTGTGTAACAGTCTGGTCTCGGAGTGCAGCTGGTGTAGGTACTATGCCCCCGCCTCCATCTGCAAAGCGGTATCCAGCCAAGTAGCCTGCAACTCGCTCTGGTGGGGGAACATGTCCTCGTTCGCTGTAGTACTGGCGGTAGGTACGTGCGGCCGGTCCTGCAGGAAGAGCGGGGCCAACCGGGTTCATTGCCGGAGGTAGTATCGCTCGAGGTGGTTCAGCCACCTGGGCACCTGCGTCTCCAAAATACGGTTGTGCCATGTTGAATCGTCCGATTCGATGTGTGCCGACTGTGAACCTTTTAAAAACGTAGACTCACTAAGCTTGGCTTGCCTACACTGTCTCGCAGGACCTGCTATATGGCAGGTGCAACGACACGGCGTGCGGGTAGCTCTCGGTGTTGCTAACTGGTCGTTCGACCTGGTTTGGCAAACAATGAGTGCAGCAAGTCGTTGTTCCTCGGTTCAAGTGCCAAAATTCTTTTTCTCACGTATCGTCCCCGTAGGTGGTAGTACGGGGTGTCAATGCAATCGCGCGCGTCATCACTTGCAATTAGCTGGTGGCAGTTGCTGACGCGCGTCCCGTGGTGGGGCCTCCCGTCCACGCTGCCGCTATCGGTACTGTAGTCTACTGGTCTGTACATGCACGTACGGGAGGTTTGAGAGTTGGTGATCCCGCGCAAATCGCGAACTCAAAGATTTCATCTCTGTTAATTACAACAACAACATTTCCATTTGTCATCTAATCTGGGTTCTTTCATTGCGTCCATCATCGCCACGACAACACCAAGCTGCAATCTGGTATATCGTGCTCATATTTCGGTGTAGGCGTCCTTACTATTGTACGGAGAACAAAGCAATGATGTTTCGAAATGCAATGAATTTGCGTACACGTCCGCCTGTTAACTCTACCACCACCTTCTGGCGGAGAGTTTGTGTGACAGTAATGATTTGTTTATGCGTTGGATGGTTACAATATTTGAATAAATATGCTGATGAGACGGAAAAACCCAACGATGCCACTGAGAATAGAGGTGTATCCCATGCGCAATCCTTGTTGGATGCAGGAACCACAGCTCCCAGCGTTCCCGTCCTTCGTCCACATGCGAGTCTTATTGGTTCTACCGAACTATTTTACCTATTACCATTACAAGACATCAATCACAAAGTCAAGGGCATTCTGGTGTTCTTTCACGGATGCAATCATGGCGGCCAAGATTTCTTTTATCTACCCGAGGACCGCCTTGTCGCACAGGCAGCACTCGATCGAGGTTTGGCGGTCCTGTCCATCACATCAGCCGATCGTGGCTCGGGGTGTTGGTCACGAAAACGAGATTCGAAAGACCTCTCCACAGTCTTTACTACATGGATCCAAACTGTCCAACTGTCAGAGGACCTGCCACGCATTGGGATGGGGGCCTCCAGTGGAGGTGCATTCTTGTTTGCGGCCTACAAAGTTTTGAAATTCAAGGCCATGGCATCGTACATTATGACCGCGTCCTTCTCACGAGAAGACACCTCGTCACCCGTCACGACACTGCCCGCAACAGCGTTCGTCTACATGCCTCGTGATGAACATTCCAAAATTGCGATTCCTCAAGTGACAGGGAATTGACCGAGCTTGGGGTTTCAAATCGTGCTTGGTCCGTCGACCCGCATCCTCTGACACCACAATTGTGCGCCGAGCGGATTCCTGAACTCGGTAAGGATCGTTGTACCCGTTTTCTTGATGCTGCTGCTCAGCGTGACGGTGGTGGTGATGATGAGAATGCCCTCCTCGGGTCCGACTATACGGTTCTCGAATCCTTCAATAGTGGTAAATGGAATACACATTTCTCCCGTGCACAATTGGACTCAGCGGACATGATGCAGAAAGACCACAAGAAACAGCTCGGTGAAATCTCAGAGCACCTAGCCTTTGATAATCACTCGTGGTTGTGGGCATCCATGGTGGAAGAGATTGCTGCATCGTATGGGGTGCACGAAATGACTGCCGAGTATCGAGATGAAGTGCTCGATTGGTTGATGGAGCAGTCGGGCATTTCGTTGAAGTAAAAAGGTGCATGTGAACGTCATGTCTTGGAATGATGCCCGTCGCCTGCTTTGTCGTAGCCCCATTCGATGTTTCGATGGTACCGTTCGCTCGGTCATGTTTAGCAACGAATGGACCCGACAGCCTGACTCTACATCTTTTATACGCAATGGAGTCGGAGCAAGTACCAAATACCATTTATAAGATGATGATGTTCTGTTCTACACCGTGACGCGTGCATGAATGTACAGAGTAAAGTGAACATGGTGCCTATGTGAATCTCAATAGTCGTCATGCCGACATTCATCAAGAATGAAGTTTGGTGATTGATCCAAGTGAATACCGACAAGAAACCAGCTGTAGCAACATCATCAGAAACAAAAACAACTAGTTATGTGGCGCAACAATCTCAAAGGTACATTCCGGAAGTTGGTCTCCACACTGTATCCGCACATGATCTCCCACGCCAAGGGGTCCGACTCCAGCTGGTGTGCCCGTCATGACCAAATCCCCCGGAAGGAGGGTGAAGTATCGCGACAAGTATTGAATGATTTCTGGAATAGTCCAAATCATTTGATCCAATGTTGCCGACTGTTTGAGTTCGTCATTGACCCACAGCTTGATTTCTGTTTTCAAGAATTCATCAGTACCAGTAGCTCCAACAATGTCACTTTTGGGTACAATGGATGTTATCGGAGCACTATAGTCAAATCCTTTGGATGCGTCCCATGGTCGTGATAGTTTCTTGGCCTCGTTTTGCAAATCCCGTCGTGTCAAGTCACATCCCAAAGCATATCCAAAAATTAAATCTTCTGCCTGTTCTAAAGTTTGTAGATCATGTCCTTGTTTTCCAATGGCAACTACCAACTCCGCTTCGTAGTGAAGATTGTTTGTTTTCGTTGGATACGGAACCAATGGTGACGTTGTTATGGCATCGGCAGGTTTCTGAAAATGAAATGGTTCGCCAAGTTCGGCATTGCCTGGTTTCTGTCCCATTTCCAACGCATGTTCGCGGTAGTTTCGTCCTATGCAGTATATGCGATGAATGGGGAAAAGTTTGGAAGAACTAGTTATTGGGAGGGTCGCTTGACGAACGGCAAACAACAATGCATGGTTGGCCATGGTTTCGATGCTGTGGTAATGTGTGCGCAGTGTTTTGGGATTGTTGGCGCTGGCGAGGATGTTGTGCTAGTTTTCGTGACACAAGAGAAGCGAGTTTAGATTCGTTCTAGACTAGGCTCAGGACCGGTTCTGGGTCCTCAATGTTGTCGAATTGATTTACTTCCACGTGGAAGTACATTATCATTCAGCAGAGTAGAATCAAGCACCAGTAGCACAAGTACGTGTATGATACGCATTTGATCGATGGCTTTGAGAGAGAACAGATAAAGATCGATCTACTGTACATAATTTGGCGGCACGCTCGATCAGATTCCTTTCTTTGATCGGCGCGCAAGATCTCACAAAAATTCCAACATCGTGGGTTTCGGCACTGGCACTCTACTAGGCCACCGGGACCGTGTTTCGATCACTTACGAAATGACTGCGTGTGTGAATGAACAGGATTCAACTGACACTCGAACACACAAACATGCGTCGACGAAATATGGGAACGATTCCCATTGGTAGAAACGACCGCATCATTCCGGACGCACTTCGGGCATGTATGGCCGTCAACGACGAGTCTACATAATCGACACACAGTTGCATACAAACCGAGCGCACGTTCTACAGGAGAGACATCGAGGGATCCATAAGTTGACCTTACAAAATAGTTCACAATTTATTCTAAAGTATTTTGCAAAACCTTCGCCCCGTGCTAAGTTCGCTTCTTGTTGCTTCCGTCTTTTTTCCGACATCAAACACATCGCTCAGTCACATCGATAGCTCCGGTTGTATTGTACAAGGCTAACCTCTTTCCTAATCTCTACCACATGCCTTCCATGGAAAGTGAAAACGAGGATCGCATCGTAATGCCTGTTGTTTCGACTTCGGTGCACGGTGAAGAAGTTTCTATCGCAATCAATGCCAATGCTACCCTGCTCAAAGATGTTTTGAAGAGGAATGGAGAGGAACACCTCTTTGATGAGATCATGGAACTCGCTCTTCACGTGGAAGATGACCCGCCCGTGATTTTTGGCTGGGAGAACGTGAACGCCTTTGTTCAGGCTATTCAGGCAGCTCAAGCGCAAGCTGCTGCACCAGGAGGTTTACCACTACCACCTGATCCGCTTGGTCTTCCTGCTTCAGGAGTGACCAGGGAGAATTTCAAGGAAGCCGTGATGGAATATGCGCGAGTTCCTGAAGCGGAAGCTCGTCTTGCGACCACGTGTCTTCCATGCACTCAAGGGAGTTCGGAAGAGTGGCGTTTATGCTCCGAAACCTGACTTTGAGCCGTGGATCCAGCGCATCATCGCCGTTGAGTGCCAAACTCCCTGCCGATTGCACGCGTCTACGTGCCTCGTCCTAGTTCGGATTCTCTAGAACACGCCACACCGCAACTCCCGAACAGTTTGTGGGGATAGTTTTGGTCCTTGGAACTTGCAGAGCAATTCAAAAGAAGGCGAAACGTAACAGTCATGACGACCACGACGCACAAATGACGCTTGACGTAAGAAGCCCTGATAAACAATCACCAACCTTCTTCCACTGCATCATCAAAGGTTGTTTTAGCGTAGTCCTCTCCATCAGTGCTGCGGACCTTACGATACTCTTCTGCAAGCGTCATCTCCATCTTGGCTCGTTTCTGTTCCTCCTCTTGTTGTTGTTCTTCCATCTGTTGATCCACAGTGTCATTCCACTCCAGTACTTGACGTCTCTTATAAGCTTCTTGCTTCAAAGTGTCAATCTTTGTTTGAACTTCCGCCGGCAGTACTGGAAGTGGCGGCGGTAACGACGTTGGATCCAAATCCTTGGCCATGGTCATTTCCAAATAGGGACGTTCAAGGCCCAAATGCACCGATCGAGTCGATGTCGCAAAGTAATGTCGATAACTGAAACAATCATAGGCACGAGCGGCGGCACCGTGTTCGGCGTTTGCCTTTTTTTCTGCACAACAAAAGAAACAGCATGAATCACAATGATGACCATGATGTAGACAATGGCAAGCAAAACATGAATTCACGTGAGAGACAACGTCCTACAAGGGGATACGAACAGATGCATCGCGCAAGTGCACGATCGGATGTGGCTTTTTTGACTTACTGTACCACACAATCACACCACCGCCAGTACCACCAGCAGGACCACCATCACCATGACGAGAAGTGGAATCCTCCTCCACATGATACGCCTTGGGATCAGCACCATAACGACCACTGGCAAAGCATTCTCCCGTCAGAGGACACACAAAGACACATGAGAATTGCAATTTGTGCGGCATCCCACCATCATGCCAACACACGTATTGAAGTTTAGAAAGTTGATGACTGCGAGGTTTCTGACCGTACCAACCGGACAGTGCGGCCTTGGGGACGCCAGTAGTTTTGCATGGGAGCAAGGGTTCGCCAGCATATGGGATACTCCGATCAAGATTTGTGGCAGCGTTGACTATCGTCGGAGTGTCGTCTTTCATGGCACACGTGTCGGGGAATGGAGTGCCGATGGACTGGTCAGACGTCATGCATGAAATATCAGTACCAGTCAAGGATGGATGGATCGTCTCGACATGAGAAAGTCCGTCGGCAGTTTCAGCAGCAGTTTCATGTGTTGATTTCTTCAAATTTGTCCAAGGTCCATGTTGATGTTGCGGTTGCTGGTGGTGTTGATGACTTTGGGACGCTGGCATGGTATCATCCGCCGAAATCCTGGTCTGCGATTGTGATTGCGTCTCAACACTGCTGCTACCCCATGCACTAGTGGTGCCCCATGCACTCGGTCCTCTGTTGAACGTCACCCCTACGCGATCTTCCGAACGAAAATGGTTAGGTGCTGCTTTGAAATCATCGCGAAGTCCATTTGTACATGAACCCATACGTTGTTGCGGTTGCTCTTGTCCATCCTTACTTTTCGGGTTGATATTCTTGGTGTCATTGAGAAAGCCACGTTTCATGTTCCGTTGGGTGTTGCAAGTTGCAATAGTGGTTTCTGTGTCGAGTTGCAATACCAATTGCACTGTTTACAACTACTAGCAATAGCAATCAGTATAACTCGGAGTATTTGCCAAGCCAATTCAGCAATGGGCAATGAGTTCACTGTTGATTGTTTAGTGATTGCGACTGATGTAGAGCTAAGAAGCGAGGTGATGGGAATAAGATACCAGTGTATTCAATTTGAATGATGAATGGCGTGATGCTGAAGGTGAAAGGCGTGATCCTTGACAACGGGATCCATGTCAGACCTCATCCATAGATTTCATGCTACAGTACCTGGTATTTATGCAACCAGTACGGTACCACATGCCATGTAGTGGTTGTACTGTACGTGATTCCATATATAGGCGCACATGTCAACGCAGAGTCGTACAGTACAGCACCACAGCACCAGCAAAGGTATCAGGTTCTACTCTACTAGGCCGTACACTACTCCCCTGATCCAGTACATCATAGCATATCGCCATGCTCGATGCTCTACACTCTACACGCCAAGAGAAAGAAAGACAGCACAAGATCGTCATCGTCGGTGGTGTGTGTGTGTTTGGTGGTTCTTAGCTTTTGTTGATTCGCATATCATACAATTGCACTACAAGCACTATTAGTTTTAATTGTTCTTCGAAACCATCACATAGACTCATGGCGCTCCATTCCATGTTTCAGAAATGTGATTTATCGTGAGTTGCGATTTCAGATTGCCGACAACACAATTGGTGCATCACACTTGGGGTCTGCACTCTGTGCATCCACAAGTACTGTAACTCTGTAACTGTTGCGACATGCCACGGATTCGAGCAAATGGTATACCTCTCCATAGACTTGTCCTGTGGCTGTCAGCGCTGTTGATACAGGCATGGTTGTTGGGCCAATACTATCTCTCAAAAAGAATTCAGTCGTCTCGGTTCGGCCACAATGGCAGACCATGCAAATCAGGCGACAACAACAATTGCAATGTCAATTACCCATGTGTCAACGTTGAGTACTTTGGCAGCCACGCGCATTTATCAATGTCGATATCAACGTCCTGCAACCACCAACCAACAAACCAAATGTCGGGAAAACGAGGAGGGAATGCAAGTGTAAGGACGGATACAACCCGAATCGATGTCGTTGATTTGAAAGTAAATCCAGGAATCCAAGAAAATGCCGTGAAACTGCTCATGCCAGCTACGTATCGGAATGTTAACTATACACTGACCAATCAACTGGCCCGACCGTTCTATTTGGCAGCATCCATTCCCATGCTATCCAAGTGAGTCGGACTGGCAGACCATTGATCGACAAAAATCACCGACCAAGCAGGGCTTTTTCTACTTTAAGGCTCGAAAAGCTGCTAGTTCGACAGTGGCTGGCGTTGCTCTCCGGATCGCCAAATCCAAGGCCAGACAACTCCAGTTGTCACTGACAACGAATGAAACAACAACTACAAAAACAACAATTTGCAAGACGCGTGTGGGACACTCGCCCGCAAGACAATTGAAGTATCACCAACGGGATCGATTGCATAGTTTCTTGTGGACCATTATCCGTGAGCCCACCCATCGTGATGTATCAGAATTCTTTCATTTTGGTGTATCACGCGCCAAGATACAGCCATCGCGTCAAACGTTTCAATACTACTATCGAACCACACCCCAAATATTCGAATATTACCTCCAATTCATGTCAACCGAACCTACTGCAACTACCAATAACATGTACAAACAACTTGAAAACAACAATTACATTCCAATGGTTGCCAAAATCATGTTGGATTATGATTTCATTGGCATCACGGAACGCATGCATGAATCGTTGGTGACACTCCAGCTGCTCTTGAATCTCACCACTGCCGATATTTTGGTCTTGAACGCCAAGACCCATGGTGGATATGATGATGGCATGTCACGAGGAGGACAATGCACATTTATTCAACCACCGATTGTTTCACCAGCACTCGTGGAATACCTCGAATCCGATGAATGGATGCAAGACAAACGTGGCAGCAATTTGTTGTACGCCACTGTCAATCGCTCGTTGGACTTGACTATTGCATCCTTGGATCCGACTCAGTTCCAACAACAGCTCCGCCGATACAAGTGGGCACTCGAACAGGCGGAGGCTCGCTGTAGAAACAAGGTCCGATTTCCATGTTCTGCGGAAGGGGTGAAACAAGAACGTCATGACTGCCTTTTATGGGATTCGGGATGCGGAAATGATTGTTTGGACGAAGTTTCCCAGGAATTGGGACTGTGATTTGCATGCTGGTATCGTTTGCATAAGTATCCTCCGAGCGGCGCAATCGACAAGTACTATGCGTGTGGCTCATTGCGATGGCGCAGACGAGTAGCGTTCCTTAACGCTGTGGCCAATCATGCAACATTATCCTGAACGGGAGATAGTTCACAATTCACACGGCCATTTCGAGGTACAATATGGAGGGACACAGACATGATTGCCTTTTATCCTAGCCATGGTACAATCATGTGCCGTATCGTCGTGCTTGGTTGTGAGATCTGTATCAGGTCAGTTCCCATCGAGTGCCATCGAGTGAGTGGCCTGGATATTTTGTTCTAGGTATCCTCTTGGCAGTTTCTATTTCCGTCGGAAGGCAAAGCTTTAGCCCTACGTTTTGTGTGTCCTTCTGAAAAATTGAAGTTGATACTTCGTAGTCCGAGTACCTCACTTCTCCCGTCCCACGAATATCCCAGGTTCATTTTCCAAGGATAACAATGTTCGGCACTGCACTTTAGTGTGTACCCACATCATTGCGATTCCATTGCGGGCTGCGGGCTGATGGTTCCGGCACAACCTACGCATAGCTCAACATCATCACACATACAATGTAAACCACAGTTATCAACCGTTCATAGTGCGCCCGTTCATGTCCCCGTTTCAATCAGATGGAGAATAGATTTGTGGTGCTCAAGGCATCACAGTGCATGTATGACATGGTAGTAGTGTGTTTCCGGATTCCGGAAGTAATTGTATGCTTTTATGCTAAGATATGTTTCGGGATGCATAGTATTTTTGATGCTGTAAAAGGGAGGCCTGATATTGCATACCATTTCACCAAGTCGATTTATTTCAAAAGTTGGATCAGCTGGATAAGTGGACATGCACGAGCTTCCAGTCTAGCTATTTTGTGCAAACGGATTCGAGAGATCTGAAACACGTCTCAAAAAGACACGTTTGCTGACGTGTATGCGGAGGGTATGCGACGCTTCGCATTCCATTGGAACGGCTCACACGGTCTCAAAAACTACAAATCTGTTCGATTTTCCGGGTTGGCGACTGAGATCCCGTGTCCGGACGAGGCCTGACTGTCGGAAATCGGGACTCCTGGCAACAGCCAACACACACTCTATCATAGTAGGACATCTAACCTCTCAATAAGGACGCGACTTGGACGGCACAGTCTCATCAACCAACGATGAATAATCGAAAGCAATGATGCTTCGTCGAGACCGATGGCTGCATACCTGTAATAAGAAAGCGCTTGCCGTTTGATCCCCAAACGGCTCGTAGTCTAACACTCCACGCTAGTAGCACCAAAATAGTGTTCCACCTCCCGACCATGCACCAATGCTCACTATTCAGATACCGTACATCCAGTATGACTCGGCTCTGCACTCAAAATAACTCTAACATAGTTCAGGATCAAGGATTTTCTTATTCTTTACTGTAGCCGACGCTTAATCGTCACCAGCAGCACGCTTGGCCTTGTGCCTGGCGATGGATGCTCCAGTACCACGGATCTTGAGTCCCTTATTCTTGGCCTCCTTGATGGCCTTACGAGAGGTCTCTTTCTTCTCGCCGTGTCCGTGACGAATGAGTCTGTGTTTCGGTTCGAATTTCTTCAAGGCCTCCTCGTTATCGTAAATGAGACAGAATCCAGTTGTCTTTCCTCCTCCGAATTTCGTGTCGAATCCAAAGAGAATGACAAGCTTGGAGTCAGCCTTGTACATGCCAGCAACAACTTCTTTCAATTCGCTACGTGGGACATTGGCACGTCCAGGATGAAGAATATCGAGGATCATCTGCAGCATGGCGAGGATATAGGGGTGAGTATACGCTTGACTTGACATGAATTATGCATGATGCTTGCAACGAGCTGTTCATATAACAGGGACCAGCTGACCGTAATTATAGTTGATGGATTCGTCCCGTAATCTGTAGTCTGCTCACACGGAGCTTGACATGATTTACAACGATCATTCCCTATCGTTGCTTTGCTCAAACACAACAAGCATGTACCGAACAATCTTCAAACACACCTGTCTTCGGGCAAGAAGAGGATTCTTCTTGAATTTGCGTGTCTTTACTACAACGGCCGACATGGTCAATTCTCTTTGATACTATTGATCCACGAAATCGCAACGTCAAAAGGCAACGAGGAGGAAGTGTTCTTGCTGGTGCGGTGCTGCGGCTGTCCGTGTAGGCAAAGAGAGGTTGTCTCCAATGCACGGTTTGGACTTCGGTTTTTCAATTCATTGCAAGTAAGAGGTAAACTGAAATATCCCGTAACCCTCTCATGATTGGAATCTTACTTAAATCGCTGTACGCCGAGTACGTACAAAAGTCGTGCGTACAGTACAAGTACTGGAGTATTGCAAATTCTAACCGGTACGGTTGCATTTACGTACTGGTACGAAATATTTGTGCGTAGAATCTTGTACTTCTATACTGTACAAAAACAATGTCTTGCGGTATGCGGGTATGCGGGTTCAAAGTACCAGGTACGGCTGGTTTCACCTCAAACCCTCCTAAAGTACAGCTCGGTACAAAATGTACGAAGTACATAAAACACTATAGTAAATCTGTGCAATATCTTTCTGCAATCAGTCTCACTCCTCCTCATCGCAAGAAAAATCACAATTCATTCGCATCATCATTCGCATCATCATTCTTCCTTTACTTCCTTCAATTCGGAATTGACAAAGCCAGTGTCAAAGTCAAGGACACACCTGTGTGCCTTGAAGTTTCTCATCACCCGATCAACCTCTGAGAACAAGAATTGCTGCCTTGCAGCACTTGATGCGGTCGGGTTCTCGCCATCGATAGCGACGACACGAGCTGCATTTTCCTTGTTCAGCATCTGCTCAATATAGTGGTAAGTGCATATATACGCCCTTGCTCTAGATGCAAACTTCTCAATTCTTTGCTTTGTCAACACTTTTGTAGGGCAAGTGCAGTCTTTCACAAGCTGCTTGAAGTTGTCGCGCCCCTTTTTTTTCGATACAGGCAAACGTCTGTAGAATGCCTTTGCATGAGCCCAGCTATACTCAACACCCTCTCCAGCAAGCTCTGCATGGAATTTTGGTGTCAATAGTACTGTAACTCCTAGCTGCCTTCCTAAGTGCTGCAGTGCGGTTTGCTTCCTCGTCCTTGAAGTCTCTGCAGTTCGCCATGATGTGACGAAGTGAATTTTGTAAGTCAACCTTGCCTGTGATGACATTTCTTCGTCCATCGACTGTGTACTTGTCTAATGCCTCACTCTCAATCAGACCTCGTTCCCATAGAACCTGCAAAAGGCCTTTAGCTTTTCCTTGCCATCCCGGAAGGATGACTTCCTTTCGCTCTGAAAGCTCTATTCCGTTGTTTCGTGCGAACTCTTGAAGCTCTTTTCTTGTGTACCCACGTTGCTGCGAGAGTGTCACTCCCTTGTCGCTCAGGCAACGAAGCAGTTCCTTCTTAGATTTCTCCACAAGCTTACTTCTCCCTGTCTGTCGGTCATGTCGATGGAGTTCCTTTTGCTCGGGAGCCAGGTACCAAGGACCAGAATCTGTATCCTTAAATATCAAGCTCTGCACATCGCCAACTCTCAATACAGGTGAGTACGGACCCAAGTATCCTTCTTCTTGAATAATCATCGTGTCTCTCATAATTCCTTGTGCCCTCCATATCCTTTAGACATGTTCAGAGCACTCAGTGCTCCATTGCGCTTACGAGCATGGCCCTGGCTGTGGTCGAACAAAAGGCAAAATCGAAATCAGGGTATAAAACTTGTAAACAATCAACGACGTCCTCGAATTGTATGCTCATATGGAAACTGTTCCAGTATCCCTCATTGTTCACGCCAATGTAAAGATATTTCAGCAGCGGCGACTCTGTGAGAACTGGCTTGTTTATGGTTCCAAGGATTTCAAGTGCTGCTTGTGTATCGATGTAAGTGCTTCCAGCTGATCGTCTTTCTGAATTCACTTTTGCTAACTCAGCATCCGTCAGCTCTCTCCCAAAGCCAAACTCTCTGGAAACGAATGCAGATATCATATAACCATCTCCCTCGGACTTTGGGAGCAATGGGCGCTGACCAGCAGGCCCAATCCAAGTCTTTGATCCTAGCAAGTACTGGGCGAAGACGCTTTCGTCTTGACCCACAATGATCAGTGGCTTTGCTCTGGAGGAGACTCGTATGCTTGTAGATGGGTTGATTGTGGATAGCGGTGTTGGTGCAGGTGTTGTATTGGTTCTTTCCATGCATCGATTCCAATAGTCGATGTGAAACTCGAGCATTTCTTTGTTGTTGATGATGTCGAAGTAGCTGTGTCCTAAGGTAATGTCTAAGTCCGTGATTGTCGTAGCTTCACTTTTAGAACCTGTACCCATCTCTTACAGTAGGGTTCCAACTCAGTAAGGTAGCGCTTGCAGAACTCCTTTCGAGTTTCGACGACGTCGTCACGCTCGTGACCGTCAACGTAGAAGCTCTTTCGTCGAGCATCGTACTTGAAGTTGAGCAACCGCATCCAGCGCCAAGCCGTAGTAAAGCTCAATGATTCAAGTCTATGTGCCTTAAGAAATGATGATATTAGTTGTTCATTGATAGAGACAGGTGCATCGGCATCGCGAAGGTCCTCCTCAACCCCAGCAGTACTAGTATCATTAGCAATTCCAGCAGTTGCAACCTCGCCATCTTTCTTCCACACTCCTGCAAGCCTTGGAATGACGGTGCTTACAATGAAGTCATGAACGGCTTCTATTGTTAAGGTAGCTAGGTTTTGACGGCGTATGCAACTATTTGCTCCTTCGCAGTGGGAAAATCTCTAGAACCCGAGGGAGAGGTCGCTTGCCGCACTGGACATAAGGGTTTGGATGCGGAACCCTTCCAGGCTTCGGAAGACACCGTTCCACTCTGCTATAGTCTTGTAGAATGTAGCTTGGTTCATTCCAAGACTATTTAGGCGTTTACATGCCTCTCTGCAACAATCTTGCCATGTCCATCGATTCATGTTCTCAAGCGCAAGTTGATAGGCACAACACAGGAATGTTGACCTCTGTCGCATCCCAGCAATTTCGGCCTTTGTGCAAATGTTGTCGGCATCTCGGCCAACAACGACGTTCCGCCAGCTATCTTCGTTGTCATGGACCGACCGCAATACTTGAATGCGGCGCTCTAGCGCCTCCTGTGGGGTCTCTGCAGCAACAGAAGAACTCGACCTCTCGTAGCCTCGTGGCCTGAACAGGTAATACGCCTCAGGACTGCTTGGCCAATACGAGGAGGACAAGGCGATACCATTAGTGGCAGAATCTTCTTGTCTCTGTCGCTTCCTTGAGAATCAAGCTCGTCCGTATCATGAACTCCAACATTGTCACCTCCTGTGGTGTCAGGAGTACTTGAAGTAGCACTGCTTGATGCTCTCGGTCTCGCCCTTGTTGCTGGTATACAGTGAACATTCTCTGCTGCCGCAAGAACTTTCTCTTTCCAAGCATTGTTAAGAGGAACTGGATACACAACTTGTTTCTTTTTTCCTGCAAAGTGGTAGAAAAATTGACGCCCATAACTCAATCGGAACATACCACTTTGGTTCGTACCATCGAAGCGAGTCATAGACTCACCAAATAAAACTGACTTCGACATGGCAGTATTGAATTTTCGAGCATCAATGCTCACAAGGGCAGGATCAATGTGGCCAGATTTGGCCAATACTTCGGCCCAAGTTGCAGCAGGGAGCCAACAATTTGATATTCTTGGTCCATACAGACTGTCGGTGTGAAGCAAAACCACTGCCTTCGCAATAATTGAGTTGATACCACCGCTGTCGGTCATTGCAGACTGACTCACTCAGTCTGCTCAATGCTAAAGAGGATTCTAAAGACAACGATCGGGGTGAGTCAGTCTGCAAGGAGTGCAAATGTAACAAACAACGGCATGCAATCTCATTGTGGAACTCACGCATTTTAGACGAGAACAAAATCTTGAGGTGGCGTCATATCTTCGTTTCTATTGGTTACACGTAGATTTTGTACCGATCTGTAGCTTAGGAGTTTTGGTAGTGAAACCTGCTATACGAGTTTCCGCTGCTGGTAGTTTCGTGACAGTGCTACCATACGACCATACTCCGAACATCAGTATCGCTACCCCCCTTCAAGGAAGGGCACGCCTTATCATTCCACGGCAAGGAAGAGATAAAAGTTCCATCCTGAGACTTCAGTTCCATTCAATAATATCATCGCACGCCACTAAAGTTCGAATGACTCGAGTAGAAACATGCTGTTCTTTTACAATCACACATCCTTTGATGGATCCGGTCGTAGCTTCCTAAAGAAAATGTCACGAACCAATTTCTTGACAATCAAGACCCCCCAATAGGCCTGCAGAAGCACCAGGAAGCACCCTGCCGTCCATGAAAACCATGCAAACCAAAGAGTCGGCAACCACAATGGATAATCAATTGAATGAAGCGCAAAGAAGCCTAACCTCAAAAAGAGCCACGCTTGTGGTAGAAACAAAAAACATCGAACATATAGGAACGACAGTGCAAATAGCACTTGAAGTGCAATATACAGTCCAGGATATCGTTTCGATCCCTGTTCTGGATAATCTCGCATGGCTTCTATTCCCGCCAGAAAAATGGAAGTTGTCTCCATGACACCCAGTATGAACGGTACATGGTACCTAAATCCCAATCGTGAGGCACATGAGACACATGGACACCACAGCGACTGCCAAGTGATGAGTGTAGTTGATGACACGTTCTCTCTTGCCCAAAATTAGACCGACCAATAGTGCCCAAGTTTGCTTTGCCAATTGTAGACACGGGAGGGGATACACTTCTGTGAAGCCAGTCGTCAGTTCCTTGACGGAAAGATTGTGCGGCGACGATGGGAGTTTCATGTAATAGTACAATCCCAACACGGAAATGGACACGTTTCCAAGGAAATGAGTCATCTTGTGTGCACCGATTTCATTCTCGAGTTTGGATGCTTTGGGATAGAGGAAGCGTCCAACGATGAGACACCCGATGAAGATCCCCCAAATGTAAACGATCGACTGGATCAGCCCGGGAAACAAATTATGAGTCACAAAGTCAGGATTTGTCAAGTAAACATATTGAGGAATCTCATGCAATGCCTTCATTCCCTGATACTCTTCTGTGTGAGATGCAATTACATTGTCGATGAGGACTGTCATTGTCCTTTGTTATTGGTGGTATTATATACTGGAGGAATAAATTTTATATGCAAACTTTAACGAGAAAGCGGTGTGGTGTGGTGGAAGCACAGAGTGTTCGTATACACTTGTTCATGGTCGTATATTCCTACGAAAAGGCGCGCGTTGAATGGTGGTACGAGTACACGTATAAAATGTGCCGAAGAGAATATGCATGAACTCCTGCCAATAAACGGAGAACGGAGACAAACAAAAGGCATACCGTACCCATACCCCATACTCGTACGACGCCGAATCATTTCTTCGCAGTAGTACAGTACACCAGTACAGTGCAAAGTGCAGGAAGTCGCGACCGTCGTTGGGATAACGATTATCATGACCAATTCTTTCCGCCTCGTTGAGGTGGACTACTAGAATAGATGAACACTGTATCCTCTGCTGTCCATGTTCATTGCAAGTCGGGCTAATTTAATGATATAAGGAGCACCTTATTGTTCGCTTGCACTCGAATAAGATCCCAGCGGCTGTACTCCTGGTGGCACCGACCCCGTATGGTGGTCTGCACATGTTAACACAGGCAGGCAAGCAATTTGAGGCATCTCCGGTTCGTAAATGCTCGTGCACTTTCGAGGGCAAACATATCAAAGCAACCCATCAATCCCAATTACGGAGTGAATCTGAGTTTCTCAGTCCCGCTTGTTCATCTTCTCAGATGGTGATTTTGTTCTCAAGATTAGGCTTCGCATAGTCTTTCTGACAATCAAGACACCCCAGAATGCTTGTAAGCCAACCAGGAAGCAACCAGCACACCAGGTGAGCCAAGCCAGCGACGCGGATAGCCAGGAGGAATGATGAACGGCCATGACGATGAAGAGCCCATACCTCAGAAAGACCCATGCTTGTGGTAGAAATAAACAGCAGCGAATCAATAGAAATGACACGGCGAAGCATAATTGAAAGACCGTATACAGTTCCGGATATCGTTTCATGCCTTGATCGGGATATTCCTTCATAACTTCTGTCGCTGCCAGAAAGATACTGCTCACTTCCGTCACGCCAAGCATAAATGGTACGTAGTAGCGTATACCAATCGTGAAACATGCTAGGTAGAGGGCCACTCCAGCGACGGCAATGTGATGCGCATAATTAATGAGACGCTCTCCCTTGTGCTTCGCCAGGTACATGATGCAACCAAGGATCAGTGCCCATGTTTGTTTGGCAGCTTGGAGGCATGAGAGAGGATAAATCTCTGGAAAACCAGCGATCTTGTCTTCAATCGATGGATCGGATGGTAACGAATTGAAATAGTACACTCCCAAAATGGCAATGGAAACATTGCCAAGAAAATGTGTGATTTTGTGTGATCCTAGATGAACCTCCAATAGTGTTGCGTTGGGGTATAGATAACGCCCCGTTCCCATGGCCACGGCGTAAATGGTCCAAATGTAAATCACGGACCATGACAGGACTGGGAACAATTGGTGTGTGAGAAAATCAGAGTCCGCCATGGAGACGTACCTGGGCACCTTGTGGACGAGTACCACAATGCGCCCATATTCTTCTCCGTACGACAACGATTGCATTCGGTTGTGGTGTGTGTGTGGGAAAAGAGGAAGACGAGGAAGACAATGAGGAAATGAAATCCTTGTTGGTGTTTATTGAGGGTGTATGGAAAAGTGCTGATTTGATTCGTGCACCCTAACTACAGCACAAACTGCCGACTGAGAAGTTCCAATAGACACAACAGAAACAACTGCAGAAACAAATACAGGTCAACGCAAAAACGTGGGAACAGGTGAGTCTGTGATGAAAGTCACAAACAACGAAGAGAGACGTATCGAAATGTAGAACAACGTAGAGGATGTACTGGAGACAGCTACCAGGGATTGGGTTTATTTTTCCAACGCAAGTTTATCAAGTTTATTGGATCCGATTAGAATGCAAGGAAATGACGTCAAGCCGTACCAATCAGCATGCTCTCCCTATGGTAATGTGTTACTGGAGTACTGTATAACCGTAGATAGAGTGAAGGGGTCGGTACTGTGACGTCATGAAGGACGTCATTTCCTTGCATTCCCTAATCGAACCCCTACTTGAGGCTCCGAAGGGATGCGAACTCCAAATTTGGCTGGTACTCCAGTCCTGTAGGCGCACCGGACAACAAAACAGGCTGATGACGTCGTTGAATGCGTGTAGGCAAGTACGGGTAGGTACAAGTAGACTACCGTTAGCAACTTCTTGCAATGCTCCGCGGTAGGACTGCTGGAGCTGTTGGTACCATAACATATCTCCCCACGAGAGCATGCAAAATACTTGAGTACAATTCTTCATGCCAATGATCTGCTGTTTGACAGCATAGGACAGCTGAGTACAGGTATATTCGTGGAACAAGGCAGAGGACGGAAAAAATCCGACCAGAATCCTTGGACCACCGATGCTGTCATTGCTCTCGCGTGTTACGGGGTGGTCACGGCAGAGGAATAATTTCAGTTATAGACGAGCATTGGCTTGCTATAAAAGCCGAAAATTGGTGGCAGGTTCAATATAGCCATGATGATTGAAATGACGCTGTGGATCCACAATTGTTCGGTAGCCTTGTCTGTATCGGTATGATTTGATCATTGCACAACGCAGAAAAAAGAGAGCATTTGGTGATGCAGTTGTCATACGTATACTCTAAAAATATTTACTGTAACAAATATTGGTTTCAAAACATGCCGAGGGAAAGCCGTCTTGGTGGTTTCTCCTCGGGGCTCTTCATTAAGTTCAATGATGATCTTCGTTGCGCCAGAGTTTGAGATACTCCTTTTGACAGTCGGTGATTCAATATGTACATTGCTCCGAAGCTGGTCGTAGCACCGCACGCTCTCAGTTCAGCCTTGATTCTTCGAAACTCGTGCTCATCGTTTAAAACGGCCTTGTTTCGCATATCCAACACTTGGCGTGCGAGGACTTGTTCATCACTTGGAATAACATTCGATCCGACCTGAGAATGGTGGACCCTCTCATTGTCGCTGAAAGGTAGGCAAGCTGGTTTGGCGATACGACACATTTGCTCATTCCTTTCGTCGCTGGTGCGCATCATGTTTGTGAGATGCTTGTGCGCGTTCAATCAAGCTGATTTTATGAACTTTATTTTATGTGAAAGTACGATAACATCACGTGCAATGCGCAATGCAGGCACAAGGTGAAGGAGGATCGAGGTCATTTTCTCATTCGTCCATACACCGATGTGGAGTTTAATACTTATGTAAAATCATAATCCAAGATTCATGTGACCTCACCATATTGAATTAGAATGTCGGTGTGTGGATGACGACTATGACTTTTATCTCCATGCTCGTATATATCAATTTGGTTGACGTAGCATGGTATGTGAGGCAAGGTCATTCCGACTTGAAGCAAGACACAACGTCGCCATAATTTATTCGAAGCGACACGTCAAGGTCGGCATTCGAAAGACACCAAAGTGTGGGGTCACTAGCGACCCTTCCACAATATGAAGCACATTGTATACCATATACTTTCACATACCGACTTAAGTGGACACTTATTAGATTTTTCGATGTCATTCGTGGCTGTTGTGCATGATTTTGAAAGATCCTTGTACGCATTGATGAGTCAGGTTATACCACTTCATTTATGCGTATGTCGACAACGCTGCGTGTCATGTTCAATGCAGGCACATGGTAGCGGAGGGCGACTTATGACTCATTACTCATAAGTCATCGTGATGTGAACATTCCGATGCGCACGCCGTTAGGTTTTTTGTTGACAATGTAATTTTTCTACAAGGTTCAAGTACCAAGTGTACTTGCTACCGTAGTCGAGTACCGATACCATACCGTTGTTCCCCTGTCTTCTCCAGTCTCCAGTTGTACTGTTGTACTCCGAGATTATGAATCCTTGTCCTTGCTGACGTTTTGTCTGGGAGGTGGGGGTAAGCCGTGCCATAGCATTCACACATGAACATGTGCGTTCATATGAAGAACATCTAAAAAATTCACCACTTTCAAAGAGCTTTTTGATTTATGCTCGACCTGTACTCCAGTACTCTACTAGCTAGTAGTAGAATATTCCGTACGACTGAACTGTGGTCACTGGTCACTCTCGTAATTTGCGGTGTTGCGGGTTCTGCGTACTGCGGACCACGTCGTACTGTACAGCGTTGTACTTTACTACTACTCCATAATTGACCTTGGCTGTTGACGATAGCACTACAGGCATAGTACTTTAAGCCACCGCATTCTGTGAGCAGGCAGCAATACGCACCTGCTAAGATTACCAGTAGTCTACCGGTAGCTAGCAAGGGGAAAAATTACAAAGTTGCTACTGCAGCACTTGCACTCCTTTCGAGTCTCGCGTTTCTTTAATACTTAAGTACAAATACTGGAGTCCTCGGGGTACTGGAGTACTCCGACTACTTGTACTGGAGAACGTGGCTGGAAGCTCCAGTAGGTATGCAGTACTTGTACGATGTAGTAGTACAATCATGGGTTGTACTGTGTAGGCTGTAGTACGTACGAGTAAACGAGTTCCTGGTACCAGTACAATACTACCGGTAGTACCTGGTACTGTAGTACGGTGGATGGTCAATAAGGGTAATCCAGTACAAGTACTACAGTACTACAGTAGTCGAACTCCAGAACCATGGTGCCAGGCAGTATACGTACAAAGAACAAGTGCCTCTATCGGAGTGTACGAGTACACGCTGTGAAAATGAACATCTCGTTCTACGAGTACTGGTACAAGTACTTGTACCTTACTACCGATAGAGTACACATGAAAAGGGTCACGGGACACGGGACATGGGACAAGTTACAGCGTGCGTCTGACGATTCCCTCCCGTCTTGCGTGCTGTGGAATGCGAAATGCCGACTGTGCGGTTCATCAATCAGATGGGTTGCTTTTATACTCTTATTCATAGCTTGATATATGATATTCTGATGACGTCGTCCATTGGTATCAGTTCATTCTCATTGATGACCATCAGGATATATTTGTACCTGGTAGCATCTCTATACTTTATATATGCATATGTATGTTTACAAGGATTGGCACTGGTATAAAATTTCAGTGCATTCGAATTGTCTCGAGCATGCCATAGAATGCTCGAGCGTGCAATGGAATGCTCGAGCATGCCATAGAATGCGATTTTTTTATCAAAACGTATTTAGTAGTTATAGTTTCATAGTGAACGACGTCTGGCCGGCTCGAATGCATTCCATAGCATGCTCGAGAATGCGATTGCATTCTCGAGCATTCCATTGCATGCTCGAGAATTCTAATACATGCTCCTCGCATGTATACATTCATTTAAATTAGAATTATCGTTAGGTACACATCCATATGTAGCCAATGGACAATCCTTGACTCTGCACATTTACTTAGGCCCACCCTTACGGTAGTGAAAAGTTGAGATGAAAAACTGACCCCCCAACTTTTTTTTTAGAATATACTGCTTCCCCGGCCTTATCGTGAACGCAGAAAAAGTTGTGTTTTCCGGGTATTTTTTGTCCTTACTGTCGCATTTTATTCCATACTACGAACTCCAGTACTATTATTAGAGGCAATTCCACTACAAGCCGTCATTGCTGGTGACCATAGCGATACTGCCAACATCATCGTTGAAGGCGAGTGATTACAACAAGGTACTGTAGTGGAAAACAATACACAAGTAGCATTTAATTTTTCAGGAGTGTCGCCATCATGGTTGCTAGCATCGTCGTCGTTGCTACCGTCTAGTGTCGCCGTTGTCGCTGGTGTTGTCGTCGTCGCGAGGTCTAGTGTCATTAGTGTTGCCGTCGTCTTGTCGTCGTTAGCGTCTAGTGTCGCTTGCGTCGTCGTCGTTGACGACGTCTAATGTCGCCGTCGTCGCTAGCGTCGTTGTCGTCGACAACGCCGTGTCGCCGTCGTCTTCGTCGTTGCAAGGAGTACCGGTAGTATTGTAGTCGTCGCTGTCATGGCTGCTACTCTAGTCGCAGTCGTCTTCGTCATCGCTAAGATCGCTCGTTGTCGTTGCTAGCGCCTCTCGTCGCCGTCGTCGTCTCTAGTCGCCGTTGTCGTCGCTTGTCGTCATCGTCGCGAATTATAGTGACACCGTCGTCGTCATGGTCGCTAGTGTTGTCGTCGCCGACGACATCAAGTGTCGCATCTCTAGTCGCCGTCGACTTCGTTGTCGCTAGTGTCGTCGTTGTCATCGAAGATGTCTAGTGTTGCCGTCACTAGTGTCGTCGTCGTCGCCGTCGCCGTCGCCGTCGCGAGGTTAAGTGTCGCCGTTGTCGTCGTAGACAACGACAACGCTTGACATGACACCTACATACGTTTACTCGAATGGTGTGAGACAACTGGGAATGCCTAATGCACTAAAACTTAAGGAGCAAACTAAACACTAAACCAATCAGAATCCGCGGAGACGTCATCATTTCGAGTTTCGTCCTCAATGACTATTTGCACCCCCCTCTCTAAATAAAGCACTTCGATCGAGGCTTTGAAAAATTCGATCATGCATATTCGTATACATACATAATCTTAGACACATGTAAGAGAGGATCTTCATGTGCATTCGAGTTTTGAACTCACATTCATTTATGCAAATGCATGGGCATACGATATATACGATATACGTAATCTGTATGCACACCAAGGACTTGTATGCATACATTGTACCAGGTTGGCGTGTCTTCGTACAAATCGGCTCCTGAAATACTACGAAGACAAATCAACGATCGTCTGATACTGGATGTCTACGGAGTTTGTCGTCGTGTACTACAGTAGCACGTGACATGTATTGATATGAAAACAGTAAATCGATACGAATGCAACTACTTCAGTACGAGTAATGCTACTACGACAGTACGCCATACAACATGTTTCCGTACGCCGGTGTTGTTGTCAGGTGAGACCCTTGGAAAAATGCGATGAAAATCAATCAAAACAGCTTCACTCCCATGGTCACTACAACTGACAGACTACAATTGCTACATGAATAGAGGATACAGATTGGAAAGTTAAAAAGGGTCAACTACAGAGAATGGACCCTCAACTGTCAACAGTTGAGGGTCCATTGTCGCAAAATACAATTTAATTGTTTTGTGCTCATCCGGATGCGTACCAGTCTTTCAAGACCGTTTCTACGTGATTCTACCTACTGTGGACTACGTAAGTTTAATAGTGCAGTACTATTTTCCTTATCTAATTTCAAAACTGGACGTTGAAAACGTAGCGTTGCGATGCCGGCGTGCAATTTGAATATACATTTATATGCATGTATAAGATAACGATCACCTCAGATGACTATTTTTACCCCTCTCCCCTATGACGTCTCCGCGGATTCTGATTGGTTTAGGGCTTTAGTTTGCTCCTTAAGTTTTAGTGCATTAGGCATTCCCGAGACAACTTGACACTTGCGACAAGATCTCGTTTCACGCAGCGATGATTCAATCGACTCGAAGATTCAACTTTTCATCGAAGTTGCTGTTAAAGTTGGGCCCCAACTTACAAGCAACTTTTCGATGAAAAGTTGAGATCAGACCAACAGTTTTTCATGCAACTTTTCATCCATAAGGCCGGTCAACACGAAAAAAAAAGTTGGGGGGTCAGTTTTTCATCTCAACTTTTCACTACCGTAAGGGTGGGCCTTACACATATTGTCATGATTGAGCAACTGAATAAAAACACTCATTTTGAGATAAAGAACGTTGCCTCCCCCCAAAAGTATGCCCGTACTTTGAGTATGTACTACTACTGGCTACGTCAAAACTCAAAACACAAAGAACAGAGAAGATCAAAGCAGCCAACGATCTCAATCCACTACTACCGGTAGTAGTACTTGGTGCCGGGATAGAGAGATCCGAAGACAAGATGGAAAAGTCTAACTTTCATTTTACTGTGGGAATCGTCAGACACACGTCAACTGCTTTAACTCGTCACGTGTCATGTGACCCTCTTTGTCGGTACAATTCAAGTATGACATACACTCGTACAAGTACAGGTAGTATTGTACAAAGATTCGATGCACATCCACAATCCACAGAGTGTTGTACGACGTGAAGCAGCATTTTGATCCACGGCCTGGTACTTGTACCAGGTACTGGAGGACTTGTAACTTGTACAGTAGGAGTACAAGTACCTGGTACCCGCCTTTTATTCACCACCCAACGCACAATAGTACAAGGACTCGTTAACTCAGAGTACAACCAGGGTTGTACTCGGATACTGGACCTTCCACGTTCTCGAGGATTACAGTACACCAGTACTACATACTTGTACCGTAGCAACGTGAATGGAGTAGTACTCCAGTACAAGTCCAACTACTCGAGTACTCGAGTATGCGTTAGCGGTAGCATGTTGTACGATACTAGAGTTGAGCTTTCGTACAAAATAAATGTCAAGTACGAGTATAGTCGTATGTATCAGTAGTACAGTACTGCGTTGTACAGTACGACGACGTCCGCAACACCGCGCACACCCCAAACCGAACCCAGGAAAGAGGATTTTTTGGAATTCGAAATTAGAAGGACGAGTATGTATAGTGCAAATCCTCCAGAAATATTCTCTCTACTAGACTACCGGTAGTAGAGGTTCCAGCGTAAATCGAGAGAGGCTTTTAAAAGCGGGGAGAATTATTTTCATACATGTTTTTCACATAAATGCACGCGTGTGCATGCAATAGCACGGTTTACCCCACCTCCCTGGGACATGAGAAAAATCCGGGTTTTCAATCGTGCCTTTCTACAGATGTCACACTGTTCTCGGACGTTCCTGCAGTGGTTTTGTGGATTTTATTCACGAAAGGACAAACAACCACAGAACTGCAATTTAAAATGAAGCCATCCTTGAAACTCGCCAACAAGGCGTGGAAGGAGGGAGTGGATGCAGATACCTTTGTCGTGTACCCCGACGACGTGTCCTTTCACGATGTACGTCACTTGATTGGTCCAGTCTTCGGCGCACATGAGCCCCTCACCATGTGGCTGATGGAATCCTTTGAGAATGGCAAGGATGCAACCCTCAATGCCTGTACGATGGGGTTTTACATTTATGAACACCTCCATGCGCATGGCGGGACCGTTTTAGGCAAGAGATCAGCCAATGGTACGCTTGAGGCGGCTGTTGTCCTCGGTATGCATAATGATGGTACTCGATCATGCGGTTGCTGGAACTGGGTGAACGAGACGTTTCATTTCATGAGAGCGTGGTTGTCGATTTCTGGTCATACAACTGGTGGATTTCCGCGGGAGTTGTATCACGCTCGATTTCAACGCGAGCGCAGTCAGTTCTTCCGGAGAATTGCCCTGGTGGACAAGGCTTTTGTCGACTATCACAAGAAGATTGGACTGGAGGGGAAGTATTGGTATGTAGCCTTAGTTGCCGTTCATTCGAAGCACAAGGCAAGGGTATTGGTCGTGAGCTTATGAATCGCCTTGGCCACGCTGCAGATCAGCAACAAATGGTGTGTTTGTTGGAAACGTCCGGTGACAAGAACATTCGATTTTATCAATCGTTGGGATACGAAATAGCATGCAGTATAGAGATAGTTGATGAGACGGCGGCGTCCACCATATCAGGCGTGGCCATGGTTCGACAACCGCAGCTAAAAGATCAAGCAACCGTCTAAATACTTTGCTTTAAAATGTTTAGGAGTGTATGACTTACTTTCTGCAGTTCCAAAATAATCGCCTTATCAGAGCAGCCGCAAAAGATATTCTTTGAGAGAGAACCGAGGAATTGTGAGGTCCAAGGTCCAACTACAATGAACTATAAACTATAAACATACAGTGCCGAGAGCCGAGAGCCGAGAGCCTAGAGTATACGCATAGTAATGTACAAGAAGTCCGAGTGCTGCTTCGTATTTGACTTCACTAGATATATATATACCGTTGCAGTCGTCACGTTTTTCGCAGTCTCTATAATATCTTCGGTGGTACTCCGGTACTACAGTAAGTGGCACGTTCTCCATATTCAGTACTGTACCCAGCAGCGGTCCTGGAAGGTATGGTGCGGCTCGTTTGACACAACAGGTGCTTGTTTTAACAGACGTCATCACGGCACATCGAAAACTCAATGTGTTGTTCAAGGACAACGACGTCCGGCCAACACCTCACACCCTTATCGACTACCCCCATACCAATACCGGAGACAAATAGCTCAACAGTCCAACAATAATGAAGTGTACGTCCGTGCCAAGGATTTCGATACTGATACTTCAGCTTCAGCTATACGTACAAGGCTGGGTCCAATCGACCGGTGCATTTTCGGTTCAACTGCAACATTCACGCATCAATACTTTCTGGAGACTTGCGCCTGAATCGCGTTCCTTTGCTTCATCACGCGATGAGCTTGAACCGGAGAGTGCCAGCAATCTCATTAATTCCGATGGCACGTCGCAATCATGCTATTTTAATCCTGAATTGCGAAAGATTATGGCGGGCGTCGCAGGATTGGGGGCGGCAGAAACGGCCTATCTTACAGCCTCTAAACTCTCTGGACAGTCGGTCCTCTGCGCTGTAGACGGGTCATGCCAAGACGTTCTCAATGGGCCCTACGCCGTGATCCCTTTTACCGACAATGTACCCTTATCAGCTCTGGGATGCATGGCATATACATTGACCGCAATAGTTGCCATTGCTCCTCTACTTGTGCAAGATAAAGAGGACACTGTTAACCGGATCGTCTTGCTCATTCTTGCAACTGGATTGGGAACATTCTCTACCTTTCTCATGGCATTGCTCGTTACTGTCTTGCACGAATCGTGTCTCTACTGTCTTGCCTCGGCAAGCCTGTCATGGACGTTGGCAGCGACCGCGTGGTTCGGCGGAGCCCTGCCCGAAGGCGAACATCGCATTCCGGCACTGCAGTCCAGTGTCGCGACCGTGATTGCCACAGCGGCAGCATCTGTGCTACTGTTTGCCAACGTCGAAGGCTCTTCTGCGGACACGACAGTCGCCTCGTTGCCGCCCCAATCACCACCCGCAATTACGACCAGTTCCTCTCCCCAAGCTCTGGCCATTGGAAAGGACCTTGTGAAGTTAAATGCGAAAATGTACGGAGCGTACTGGTGCAGTCACTGTTACGATCAAAAGCAATCTCTGGGCAAGCAAGCCTTTTATGAAAGTGTCCAATACATTGAATGCAGCAAGGAAGGTGTGAATTCGCAAGCTCCTGTCTGCAAGGAACGTAACGTTCCTGGCTATCCCACATGGGAGATTTCTGGTCAACTATTTCCAGGCGAACAGGACTTGGACGAGCTGCAAGACATTATTGACAAAGTGAAGGCTGGAAAATAGCGTACAATGTGTACTCCTACTTCTCCACAGTGCCACTAGTATAGTCCAGCATCTATCCATAGAAGTTCTGGTGCAAAGATCCGATGAGACCGACTCCAGAGTTGTCCAAGGGGTCGTGATCCATCATCCGTTCCCCGGTTCTGTGCCATCAGACATTTTGGTAGGAAAGGAATGTGCAGAACCATGCAAAGTGGTACCAGGACACTTATAATGTGCTAGACTGCCAGGCCGCATTCCGAGATAACTCTGAGATTCAGTGTGTTGTTTGATGTATTTCTATCCTACTACAGTATCGAATGCAGCCACAGTGTAGCAGATATTACCCTTAGTACTGCTGGAATTTTTTGTGCAGTACTGAAGTACTGTACCTCACTACCAGTAGGGATTTATAATACAGTACTCCAGTACAAGTTACACAAGTACTGTACTAACTTATAGTCTGGACAGGACGCCATTATAACTTTCCAGGGGCAATTGAAATATTGGACCTCCGTTATATGTATGCTATCGTCAAACCGACACGGACATTCCAGTAGTTATGCGCAACTCCGACACGACGTCTATTCGGCTCGTGGAAACCATGCATAGGCTTCTCAAGTTCTTCGTTATTACATGAAGCTTGCGTGTGTAATCCTTCGATGTACCTTATACAAGGTATATATACTTTACCTCGTGTATGAATGATCTGATACCTCAAGTAGAATACACACTTATCTATCCAATTGCTCGAGATTCTATTTTTTTAGTTTTTTTACTCTTTCTTTTATAAGAGTATGACATACATTCTCCATTTTATGTATGACATACATGTAAGAACGCATGCATACATAAACAAGGCTGGCCAACGCTTCGCCGAATTGGTTCCCACAATACCTGAGCGAAACCCACCACCAAACTCTACAACAAATACCCATGACAATACGCACCTTTGCCTGCCTTTAGAACAGCGACATGCAGTTCTTTCAATGTGGCATCCCATCCAGGGGGGCGCTTCGATATCCCCTCGCTCTAGAGTGTAGCCCTCGTATCCCTGTTCCGGATGCAATTGAGTGCGAGGAAGAGTCGAGAGATTATGCCACAGTATCCGCATTTTATTCCACCACTCAAGACGAGCAACAGGATCATATTCAGAATGATCCCAGCAAGCTAAACACGACGAAAACCTTCGATTCTCTAGATCAATTTCTCTCCCCATTTGAGGAGGATATGGCTCTGCACAGGACTGCTATGTATGCACAACACGACGCGGATGTTGACGCCAAAGTACGAGAAATCATGGATTTTAGAAATCAGGCGGCATCCATCAAGACCAGTGTTGAAAAAACCGCAGAGCGATTTGGCAAGTCCGCCACTCGGTCAGCACGAAAGACTCGCAAGCAACAAGATGCATCTCGCATTGTCGAGGACCTCGAGGCACTTTCCCCACGAATGGAATCGCCTCATATTAGAATCTTTTGCAAGCTCCAGCAAAGTGAACGATTCAAGGTGTTTTGTTTTCCAAGGAATGGAAAATCTCTGGTTCAACTTCTCAGAGGGGTGGAAGAAAAGCTCATGTTGGGAGTAAAAGCTGATCGTCCGGGACGACTTATGCTCGTTGTGAATAACAGGGCATCAATTGCTGAAGATTTCGTAGAAATTGACGACTTTGCATCGATTCGAGATGAGGATCGCTTCATATTTCTCCCATATATGGCAGAAGAGAGATGCAGTAGCCATGAAGAGTTTGAAAAGCTGGATCTCAACTATTCAACGTCAGAAGGTGCATCACCTCCAAAGCAAGCACGCAAGATGTTTATCGACAAGGTTCCACATAATTCTGTTGCATACGGCGCCAATTCTGCTCAATTCTCGAGGCATCCTGACTACTATCGAAGCGAGATTCGACTTCCTCCTACCAAGAATCCGAAGATGAGAAAAGAGTTTGAATGGCTACAAGATCAGAACATGACAGGACGCACGAGCACAATGTCTACTGTTACTAGTTCTACACGTGGTATTGACGACACACTGTATAGTGAGCCCACGGGCGAAGACAACAGGGAAACGATGTCCCCCACAACAACGCCTTTTAATTGGTCTCTTGATGAAAATGAGTGGGATGAAGGTAATCAACAAGATGAAGATTTCCCTTATGACGGAAACGACAACTTGCTGACGTCCTATTTGCCGACAGGTGAAGGAACCAATGAAGGTGAGATGCGAGAAGGACCACCAGAAGACACCTGCCATGTCCTGTCACCGGCGGAATATCCACAGGCTTACAGAGGACTAGATGCGATACGTTTGGCACGTGATTTGAAGAAGAACAGATTTGCGATGGAGGCGAAGACAAAGGAATTCACAATGGCGAACGGTCCTTCAGGGTCAAGAGGATCGCACGGCGATCGATATTGTCAGATGGCTTCTGACGAGGTTGAAAGCGACGGTGATCCGTTCATGGAGTACAATGATTTGAACAAGATGAAAGGATATGTTGAGCCCTTCGATGGTTTCCCAAGCTCTGTTGATTTTGACAGCCCCTATGAGACGTCCCGATCAAGGAGTTTGAGACGTTCCGAAGAAGTGGAGCATCGTCGTAGATGCCCGCCCCCATCACCATCACGGGGTAACAACCGCGGGCAAGCGCAAGGCAATAGGAAGGGAGAGGAGTAGGGATACGTTTTCATTTGAGAAGTTCAGCGCTGAAATTTGGCTAGATAGAACTCGACTATTGAAGCAGAGAAGGTTGAATAAATAAATTCAGTTGCTCCGGGAACGACTGGACGAAAAGAAATACCGCCGTTCAAGGATGACACGTGCATAGATAAACGCTTTGTGCAATTCTAAATGGCCGTAATTATGGACATGTATGGAATAGTCAATCCAGGTAGGACTGGAAGTCTTGTTCTCGGAGTGTGCAAACCCTGCTGAATGAGCTAGATGTCGATGTTCTCATGAAGGGCCATCGATGCTGAGGCTTTCCAAACGAGACCAGGGTAACACTGCTAAACTATGTCATTGGCGAGACCAGCGAACGTATGAAAAGATGCAGTAATCTGACGCATTGCATCGAGCGAGACCTCGTATTGTTCTGGCAGATGATGTGCAACCATGTCTTCGCAAACGAATATATTCATGTCGGAGATAGCGCGAGGGCAACAAGGAATTGCTTCAAACCTGTTGTTGATCTTTTTGCACCATACCACGACCTTCGCAGGAATAATCATTTTACAATCCACACATCGATCCGAATTGCTTTCCATATCCTTCTGCGCATTTGCCACAATATCAATCAACTCTTTTGGCACAGGCTTCCAGCCCCAGAAAACGAGAGCACGATTCCAGAACCAAACCTTCTCATTGTAGTTATCAACTGCGTCCAACAGCGTCGCCAAGCGACGAATGGTAGCCACACTCAAGTGCGGAACGCAGTCAGAGTCGTGAATGTAACAGACGGAGTGTTGGATGGCCCTTTCGATTGCTTCAGAGTTGGAATCTGCAATATCCCAGGAAAAAGTGGGTGGGGGCGCAAATCCAAAGCACAACACTCGACGATTCGTGTCGGAAACAACCAATGCCTCGACATGAACTTTAATATGCAGCAGGCACGCTGTCCCCGCCCCAAGGCTATGCCCAGTGATGATCAGATCATAGTCGTTGTGCGCCTCCTCGTTGAGCAAGTCCGTCAAGAACGCTCCAGATTCATTCCAAACAGCGTCCGCCATTTCTGCCATCCCCTTGTGTGCTCTGCCGGTACAGTACGGGGAGTCCATGGCTTGAATATCGATCAAAGCACCCGAAATACTCAATGTACCTCGAAGTGCCAATACAACTGCCTTGTGGCGATGGTCCACTGCAACAAAATGTGGCAAACTCAAGGTTGGCGTTGTGCAATCATTCAAATCTCGATCCTCCCGCTCTCGCAGCTTGAGCAACTTGACATCAGCTTGCGAAATTCCCGTATGAAAGGCAATCGCTTCACGCTCCGTTTCAAGGTCTGACAAATTTGCCTCTACATCAATGGCGGACAAGATCATTTCCGTCCCATAAGCTGCGGTCGCGTATCGCATCATGGCAGATGCCAATTCCAAAGCCATGGCATCATTTGGAGGAACATCGTCAGCGTCATTGACCATGGCTGCTGCAGCCGCAGCCGCTGCTGCTGTCCTCATGGACTCTAGTCGTACCCGTTCCACGCGTTCTGCATCGTACAGTTCTTGAATATCATGTAGCATCTTGATATTGTCGAGAAGCCGTCCCTGGTAGAGCGGTTTGATCATGGCCTCTTCCAGAGCATCACCAACACGCGATGCGTGCAAGTAGGCACGAAAGTCAGCCATGGCTTCCACCCATTTGCGCATCTTGCGCGGGTGCAGCATGGCTCCAATCCAATCGGCACTCGCGGAAAACAAAAAGGCAAAGAATCCTCGGAGTGAGGAGGCGTATTCTGAGGGAGGTTGCAATTGTCCTGGATGACGATAGTGTTTGGAGGAAGGATGCAGCAGGTTGCGTCGGGAGGATGGTCCACGGAATGTGCTGTCCTTGGTATTCAAGTCCAACGTGTTGACAAAAATGTTGGAAATTCGAAGGACGATGCGAATGGGACCAAGCGTTGTGTAGGTGATGTAGGTGGCGACAATCCCGTCGGCGCCAGTGTAATAGTAGGTGACCATGGGAGGCAAAACGATGGTCCAGAATTGGATGGACGGATCAAGAACAAACTCTCGGAATGGATTCAGAAAACGTGGGAGCGGCACTTTCCACAAATCCTTGCGTACTTCCAGGAGAACCTCCTCAGTACGAGACATTCTATTAGTGTTGGCATTTGGCACAGGTTTGGATAGGGACATGGTGGGAGGTGAGGTTATCAAAACCTAAAAGTCTGGTTTGGTTGACTGCTGTGTTGGATTTCCGGGCCACGGTTCTCGATGTACGTAGGGAGATCAGTGCGTCAATAATGATGATTGCGGGTTGAAACAGGGTTGAGTGTTGCTTCGCCGTGATGTTCGGGGTGCTCCTGTGTACCAAGAATGTATCCTTATCGATCTGATACGTCCTCCTGTATTATCATTTAGGAGCATCACACTTCGTGTACTCTTGATGTGAGAGTGCTTGCAGTTGGCGATGTGCGATGTGCGACGGAGTATCCAAAATATGGAGGGAAAATGTCACTATCGCAATTGAGAACAAAGTAGCCCGGATCTGACGTGGATAGACATTACATGCACACCCATTCACGATTCGCGACAGTATACGTACCTGGTACCTGGTGCCTCTGAAAACTCTAATGCAGCAGAAATCGGAGCCCTCTACTAGTATAGGATCTCTAGCTGTTTGAAACGACGCCAATGGACTCCTTAGTGAAAGTCTGCTAGCGTAGTACTAGCATTAGGTTTATAACATGCGACTACCATTGCGTCCTGTTGGTCCCATGTCGTCGTCATCGTTGTAGTCATTGTCACCATCATCATCTCTATAGTTCGTCTTCATTTCGAGACCGTTGTAGTCGGGTAGGTTCGTCCTCGCATCGTTCCGCTGTGACGCCGATGACCGCATGGTGCAGAATACAAATGCCAACACAATCAGCACCGCCACAACAGCTGCCAACCAGGAATGCTCCACAATTGACTTCATCAGAGTAGTATCATCCTCCGTGGATTCCGAATCCGAGTTTGATGGTGTTGCATTGCATTGAGGGCAGCTTGGACATGATGAATCAGGAGTCTCCAATGCGACTTTCAAGGATTGTACACTGCTCTGAAAGGATTGACCGTACATGAATGTGGTCATCATGTCAAGACAAACCTCGGGTTGATCCAAAGGAGCCATGTGGCCGCTGTCTCGCAATTTGAGAAAGCTGAGATTCTTGTACTCCTTCATGTAGCCAGCCAAAGTGTTCCCGGCACGACTGCTTATCCAAGCAGATCTCTTTGCCAAAATGTAGTCGTTTTGATGAGACCACTCCATTTTGTCCAACAAAATCTCATTCCCCACATGATTGCAAATGAGATCCATCATCCCATTGAAAAACAGCAGCCGGATCCCTGCTTCCAATAGAAACTTGACATCGTTCATGACGCCGAGACCATCTTGATGCGCCAGAGCTGCGTAGGGTGGATCGGTGCATTCCTGATACACTTGTCCCGCATTGCGACTGGGTGTGGCGTGGATGGCCGCAAGGACATTGGTGTACGATGATGACATGGTCCCTTCGTCCACGGCAGACCCACCCAAATAGGCCTCTAGAATGCGATGACCCGGTGGAAAGTTCCGTGGCGCACGTTTGGACTCTTGTACTCGAATATCGTACTGCGATACCTTGTATTGTGATGCTTCACCGAATGACTCATCGACAACGTCATCGAGGAGTCGAAAGCAAACTTCGGACCTGTAGTTGCCTTTATTCAATTGTGCTTGACATTCCTTCTCTTGAGTATTCAGTGCATTGCGCTGAGCAGCTCCAATTAGTCCATGACCATAGGCAGCCCCGGCTGCCGAATATTGATGATACGGATCCATCCAACCATTGCCAATGGCTGCGCCGGATAGATTGATTTGAAGAGCCGGTGGCGGAGACGTTTTCCTGTTTTGTTTTTCAATGTATGCCATCATGGAGGGAATGTAGTGACCAGCATGTGATTCCCCTGAAAAGTAGAATGGTCGCTTCGTTTGTCTCTTATCCGATGATAGCAAGACATTGGAATGCAAGTTCAAAAATTGCTGAAGCCAATAGTAAAAATCAATGTTGACCTTCTCGTCATTATCGGGATAGTCATTGGACGTTGTGAAACTAATGCCCGTACCGACTGGCTGATCGAGATATACGACATAGGCTGGACTTTTGTGCCAACTGCTCGGACGAGACGTAATCTTCCAATCGTTGTTCTCTAGCACCAACTGTATCGGACCGTGTTCGATGA
This sequence comes from Fragilaria crotonensis, assembly GCA_022925895.1. Taxonomy (NCBI): domain Eukaryota; phylum Bacillariophyta; class Fragilariophyceae; order Fragilariales; family Fragilariaceae; genus Fragilaria; species Fragilaria crotonensis. The sequence continues at coordinate 53,396 of JAKSYS010000171.1, read as the reverse complement.
AGAGTCCATCCATACTCGAACAACCAGGTCCTCCATTCAGCCAAAGCAAGAGAGGTATATCTTCTTCCTTCCCCTGGTAATTGGATAAATCTGGATAAAAGAACCAGTAGAACAGGTACTTATTACCAGCGCTAGAAGCTGGTAAAAGACCCGCATAGTGTGCGGTAGTGAGCGATCCATCATCCAGTGGAAGATTAACAACTCGATGCTCTTCTGGATTGGTCGGAAGTGGAACTTGGACGGTTCGTCTTTGGCCATTGTCACCGGGATAGTTTGGAGTCAAAAAACGTCGATGATGCGCATGTCCATTATGATTGTGAGATGCGGATGATGCAACAACAAGAACTGGCAAACCTGTCGCTAGCAATGCCAGCAATGTTAGAATCATGCGAACGCTACAGCAACCTAACATCGTCACCGTCAATGTCGACGTGCTCACGTGTAAACGGGGATTTCTTTTTCCAATTAACTGGTGACAGTGAGTCGATGCGCGGTGCGATTTGTATCAAGATTGCAATGCAATTATGTATTACTGCGTCCGTATCAAGTCCTCGGTCCTCAAGTATTCGCCTTCGTCAATGACAGCAAGGCACAATCTGAAAGATCGGTCGACAGTGTTCACAGTCCCCTTGCTACTTGACACTCTCACTCGTACTACGGTACTAGTAGCTGTATAATGTATACATAGTCGGTCGTCGGACTACGGTACACGATTGACAAATGCATGCTTTTACTGTACTCTGTACTCCGAGTAGCTCGTAGCAGAATCCAAATTAGGTCAAAATTCAAAACATACAAGTTCAAAGTTCAAATAAACATTCCCTTACTTCGTCTCGGTTTTCGAATGCGCCTATGACATATACTCGGAGTATCATATACTCGTAGCACATATATGATAATAAGCATACTCATTTTAACTCTATATTAAATAGATTTATATATATATCCTACTATATCCTACTATATATATTATAAATTAATTGTGTGCGTGTGTGCGTGCGTGCGTGCGTCTGTTACGGAGTATGACCACTCTGGGGTACTGTTGTACTGTTACGTGGATTACATGTACTACAGGTCTACAGTACATAAACGAAACGTGCGTCCGTGCGTCTGTTACATACGGAGTATGACCACTCTGGGGTACTGTTGTACTGTTACGTGGATTACATGTACTACAGGTCTACAGTACATAAACGACCAGTACGACCAGGTTGGGGGTACTGTACGTCCAGTTTCCTGTAGTAGACACTCCGATCAAATGTGAGGTACTGGAGTACCCACTCTAGTTATAAATTAATTGTGTGTGTGTGTGCGTGCGTGCGTCTGTTACGGAGTATGACCACTCTGGGGTACTGGATCATATGAATACTGTCTGAATTTTTTCACTGTGCGCAATACGCGGTACAGTAAAAAGTAGTGGAACGGATACGGAGTACGACCAGGTTGTACGTCCAGTTTCCTGTAGTAGACACTCCGATCAAATGTGAGGTACCCACTAGCTAGTGTTTATTAAATGGATATTAGAGAGGTCCGGGCTACTGTAATTTACAGTGTGAAAGCCCTTAACCTTACGAAGATATAGTTTTTTCTGCAACGTAATTTACACTGTAAAATAGATGTCCGGGTAAACTTGTTTTACAAACAAAAAACAAAACGAAGATTCCTAGGAGTCTTTTATGACTTTAAAGTAAGATTCCATCGATCTACCGGTAGTCGGATCGGAGGATCGTGATTTAGAAGCCCTTTCGTTTTGGCGCCAATTTTGACCTTCCATCAAATCACTCGCATCGATTTCAACATGTCGATTCGACGATGGACGTCATTTCGGGAGGACCATCATTGCCTTGTTCATTTACACTCTCTAGTAATGTAGTAGCTTGTAATGAATACAATACTCTCGTAGCTACTCATTGTCTACGGTAGTAGAATAGTCGTACTTGTTGTTTTAAAAGAAGATGTAGACTAGTAGACCACTACCTGTAGCTCCTCTCAATCGACATTTCCCTTTATTTCATGTTGCGACGCTGAGTTCTTTGAAAGAAGCAAACATTGCAGTTTGAAGCCAGAGCTGCTGCCTCTGTAAAGTGAAGGCACGGTCCACCCTTGACAATGGTCACGGTGACAGCGCTCATCCACCTGAGATGACAAGCTCCTGTCATAGATTTCGATTTTCTTGATCGGTCTTGCACCGAGGGAATCGTCGTTTCTCCCGTTGCATCATCCGAATCGAGGGCGTTCGAATGACCAACATTGCCATGTGGTTGTTGTAACAACCACATTGCAGTTGCAATCGATCATAATCATCGGCATCAGCAGACGACATGCGACATGCAACATTTTTTGTCTGCGAGGCAGAATCAGAATCTGTTAAATTCTGCTGGAATTTATCAGATTCTGAATTCTGTCTACGCGCCTCCAGATGATTAGTTCGAATGTTTGAGCATGAAATTGTCACTAACTACCACAGTCAACGTTGGTCAACGTGAATCTGATGCAACGTGGAAGTAAGAACAGAATAAATTGAACACGTGGAACGGAATTCTGGTGATGTGAATTTGGTTGCAAATGTGCTCTTCAAATATACGATATGTCCTGAAATAACGTAAGTTTGAGAGCGAGTCCCGTTTCACTTTGAACAGACCGTTGGGCTCAGATCCGGTACTGGGGTTAAATAGGGAAAATTTGTATCGTATTTACACTATGGCTGGATTCACGAAGAGGATTCGCGAGGTAGAGCTCTACGTACTAGTACCACTATTTTTTTAGCGCTCGCATATTGAAAATTGATTTACACGCCAAATCACTTGCTTTTCATTCCATTGACCATGGCAGTGAATATCTCAACCAATTCTTGATATTCCGTGGAGCTTCTTGAAGCTACATCATCTCCTTGCTCTTCATGAGTGAAAGCACATTGAAGCTCCACAGAAAACGCAGTTTTGATAAATTCACGACCATTCCAATTTCTACTGATCACGCGCCAGGAGATGGCAGTAAAGGGGGAGCACCTTCTTCTCTTGTGATTCCAGAAACGTTGTCTGATGAAGAGAACAGTTACCAGCATGTTGCCCAATTGAGTGTTGGTGTCAGTCATACCAAATGTCACGAACCATGATGACGATGACAGTGGATCTTGGGATGGATCCAGATTCGAACCCTTAGAGCATCCCCACCCGAGGCGAACACGTGGTGAACTCCGTTTGGAACATTCTTGGAAGCATTTTCACCATTCCTACTTTTTCCTTTCAAAATAAGGACGGAAGAGGCTCACAGAATGTCACTCCTCGGAACTTTTTGCTCCCCAGACGTTGGATCAATTTGTTGGCTGTCGATGTGTCGACCGATGGCTTGCTCTCACGACGTGACATGTGAAGTGCCATGAGTTGGGCATGCATTGCCTGGATACAGATGAAGGTCATAGCAGACTAACAGGGAAGATGAATTTGATACTGTCACCGATGAAGCCTCTGTTGTTGGTGTGCTCCTTGATGGTGCTAGCAAGCAGCTCCAAACGTTTTGGCTACTAGAGCCCAATCCTGGTTCCATCGCTGGATCAATGCATCACGGCATCTCGTGATCTGTTGTCACTGCTAAGAGATAAGGAATCACCCATCATCATCCTGCAGGACTCGAGTCATGGACACCGCACGTGTGAGGAACTTCTTGACGCTGGGAGCCCTTCACTTGCATTTGTCACCCGACACGGCGGTGGTGCGCAAGTTTCGAGATTTTGCTGTAAAACCTATCCAGAAGTTGCCAATTCTCTGCCCATTCAAGTTCATGAATCGGGAGAGACAGAATTGGCTGATATATGTCAATATCAATTTGAATAACCGGACTTCTTGGCCAGTATTCGATTTGTCAGGATATGTCAATGACCAGCCAAGATATCTCATACAAGATTGGCATGAACTACACAATCCTGCTGCCCAATACAAACCTAATTGTCAACAACTTCAAATTGATTGGTGTTGATTGAAAGATCAAATGCTACTTTCTGAGTGGCTGCCTCACCCTGCCAAGAAATTTGAACGAATATGCTACTATGGCACATCTCGGATGTATTTTGTTGGGTGCGGTCGCCTGCAATCATGTTGCGTACAATCATAATGCTGCTTTCTTTAAAGCAGACCTCACTATATTTATCCAACAAGCCGGGCAATCAAGAGCATGGCGGATGAGATGGAATCACTTTGATTTCAGCATACCCTTTCTTGGTGTTCGACTGTGGGCTCATTCCTCCTGGTCATGACTCATGACTGCTCACCATCTTGTTGCCATTACCTTGCTTTGTTGGTGCAGATCTCGTCACGCTGGCGCTCACGTCGCGGGTTCTGAAACTCTCGAACATTATATTGTACATCGACTAGACTAGCTACTTCTTCATTGCCACAGTTGGGGTCTATTTCGGCTAGATGAACAAAAGCTGCACTGACAACCCGATTAGAATCACCAATTCAGTAGCTGTACCGTAACCTTGGTATACTTTTGACGTCGGAAATAAAAAAATTAATACTAGGCCTACGTAGAGCTACCTCGTGTACCCAAAATATGCATCCAGCCATAGCCCGGACCTCTCTATTGTTCTACAATGGTTATCTCACAATTTCCCAGTTTCGCATTCCGAATCTACTCCGAGTAATTCACTCTCTAAGCAAAATCACAAACCCATCCGAGAACTTTCGTAGCATGAGCAATGACAACCGGCCCGCATCACCACCACCAACGAAATCCACGCATAAAACACCATTGTCGGAAGCACCAGCATCATTGTCCTCAACAACAAGGCGACAAAGGCGACGCTTTACCATTCAACAAAAACTTGCGCTTCTCCGCACTGTGAAGACAAAAATGGACCAAGGCATGTCACAACGTGCCGCATGTGAGGATCTCAACATCCATCACACCATGTACAGTGTATGGGTAAAGCAGTTTCATGACTTTGTTCAGGCAAGAAACACTAAATCAAAGAGCCTTTGTCCAGGTCGTATCTCGGCATTGGCATCTATCCAAAATGAGTTGTGTTCCTATATTACGGAAGAACTTGGCAAACAACAAGGCATGACAGTGTCAATATCCATGGTAATGCATAAGGCAGCACAACTCTCCACGGAATTTGCGGCAAAGTCGCGCATTGCGCAGTACAGTGTTGTACGAAGGTTCATGCACAGTCATGGCTTTGATTGCCGACGTGGTACGCACAAATCACCAAGCTCGTCCAGTGAAAGCGATGCTGCGGAGGCAATCCAAGAGCGATGAGGTGTACGACTAGAAGCACTCTACTCTTCTATTGTAGCTAGCTAGTAGTCTTGGTAGAGGTACAAAGCACCCCAGCACTACTGTTGCATCCAAGCCTAGAGAAGTCCTCGCCAAGTCGAGTAGATTGTTGAGCCAAAGTGCAGTTCGAAAAAAAGCATCATGGCTCTGCACGACGACGCACGGCACGTCACACGCATTTGGCTTGTTCGACTTCATTTTCCAGATACGCCGCCGCCTCACGAACAAGTGACACATCCGATTGTGTATCCAAGGCACGTGCACAGACCATGAGCAAATCTTCGTGTGGTTGCATGGAGGCAAACAAAATTGGATACTTGGATCGAAGTTCCATTGTGTAACCTTGACTCCCGGGAGCAACAATGGGTGGCAATAATTTGGACGCCTCGTACTCTTCGTACGGGACAATGACAGGTCCCTGCGAATCGTCATCGTCTTCGTCGTTGTCATGATCTGTTTCGTCCATTATCGAATGGTCACGGTCAAGTAGGGATTGTGGATCTCCACCACTGGTCTCCGATGCATCGTTCGTATGGAAGAGATTTGCGGCTGCACGCTGCAGTTCATCAGCCTTTCGACGTAATACCTCATCGTTCGAAGTTCGCAATAGCTTGATGACTCGCAACAGAGCTGGTTGCAAGAAATTGTCGCCAGAAACTTCCACGTCTTCGAAAAAATCTCGATCCATGAATTTCATTTGATGTTGCAAAATGGTGGCAAAGTTTGAGTAGAGTTCCGTATGGTCCTTGTCGATTGATTTGGAAAACGATAACATGGCAATCAGATCCCTCCAATGTTCCAAGGATGCAAAGCAATGTAGATTCAAAAACGCGAGAAAGGATAATTGAATGTCACCAAGAATTGTTCTCCAACTATTGCCATGACAGCTTTCCAAGACGCGACGTAGTACAACCGCCGTTGATCCTTCATCTTCCATAGCCACAGTTGTCATTAGACTAGTCCTTTGACTGGGTGATAGTGTCGATAAGAATCGTTTGGTGCCGGCATGACGAGTACACCGTAACCGATGACGATGACGCGATGATGACGACGACGACGTTTCAATGACCGGAATGGGAGGATATCGAAAAGATCGTCCATCCTGAATCTGCGTCGACGATTCCACAACAGGGTCGTCATCTCCTTGATATGGTCCAGGTACAATTTTACTCCCAGGAATAACATTTCGAGAACGCAACAAATCCGTGGTTATAAACGACGTGGCTCGTAATTGCCACTCTTTCGTTCCACTTCGGATTGAAATTGTGAATATGGAATGATCCGCACTGCTTCCACCTGACCCTGTCGAATGGATGTTTCCAAATTCTTGACGGACATTTCATCGATTGGAGTCGCACAAACTTCCTCCGTCAGTGGATTGTATCGATGAGCCACAATCCATTCCGATTCATCATGGTTGTCGTTGTCAATAACGTCATTGAACAGGAGGATAAATCCATGGCGAGGTGAAGGAGCATTGTTGTTGTTATTCGTCGCAGAGGCAGTCGATGCCTGAATCGTTACAAGATGAAACCAATTCGAGGGCAGAGCGCTAATTCCAACAAAATCATAGCGTTTCAACGCCACTGCCTTGCCATTGATGGAGAGTAATGTCCCAACCGGTAAGTCCAGCAACGCGAGAATACCCTTCGACATGGATAAGTGTACACTGAGGAGTGAGTTAGACTGTGAGATTGCTGCGCGGTGGGGATGAGAATGTTTATGATTTATCATCAATGGTGTCGTGAAGTGGATCACACAGCTGCCCTCTCTTTCGCTGCCATCGATAACAGAACGCCGTACAGTACAACTGTACTACTACTAGTACCGATGTTACGCCAATACACCCTAACTTACGCCGAGTACCGAACCGTCTTACCTCCTACCGGTATGGAATCTGGATTGGCTACTGTACCATCAACACTGTCGCACTCGAATTCATACGTGCAACGTGCAACTGGGTTTCGACTTTATATGCATATATAGTGTGCATAACTATACTCGTATACTAGTACTGTACGTCGAATCTCCGTTTTTAATAGCATACCATGTCCTTCGAGTATCTTTCAGGGTACAAGTAGAGCGGTAGTACAGCAGTACCAGAAATCACGGATTCTGAGTCTTGCGCCACACTTACAGATCGTGACGAGTTTGCGCTTTCCGCCACACTTTCTGATCGTGAGGGTGGTTAGATTGTAATTCTTGATCTCTCATCATTCGGTTCAGAATCATTTCATTATATCCTATTGAGTTTCGGCTTACATCGAATGTTTTCGCATATCATCAGAAGGAAGGACTCCTAGATCTGCATTTTTGTATCGGTCAACAAGCGCGGAAGTAGCAACGATCGAGCATATCACCACTGGCCATTGAGCTGCTCACGTTACCTACGATCAAACGCACTAAGCTACCATGAAAGCAGCGTCGCTCGCGGCATTCTTCCTGACACTTTTGCATCTCACCACCGCGAATGGAGGAAATGCAGCTCGAGGCAATCATACCAAAACTGTGAGTTGTTAAGGACCGACGAACGATGTTCAACGTGACCAAAACGCATCATGTGATCGCATGTAATATTTCTCAGTCCTGATCACTAACCATGTGTTTGTAATCTTATTTCATTATACTTATTTGAGCAGTATAGTGGCCTTCGTCGAAAGAAAGGGAACAATACAACTGATGAGCAGCCGAGCGGGGCGGGTTTAGCAGCTGGTGGGATGAGAAGTCATCACGCCAATGCATCGAGACCGGTTTCCGATCCTTTCCCTTTATCTTCCGGAGCTAAAGCATATGTACCAGAAGGAGACGTTTGGGTTTCAACTGGATTAACGCCTACTGGAACTCAAAATCGTACTTCAGCTGTTGCGCCAGCTGGAGCCAACCCTTCTAATACTCAACAAGATGCGCCGGTTGTTGCGCCAGTTTCATTTGCTCCTGCCGGACCTCCCATGGCTCCAATTGATTCACCAGTTGGAGTCGCCGCTCCTGCTGAGACTCCAATTGATGCTCCAGTTAATGCGCCAGTTGCATTCGCTTCTGACGAACCTTCGGGTGGTGCCCCGTCTGTCGCACCAGCTGGATTTGATTCTGGCGAACCCTCGGTTGGTGCCCCTTCGGCTGGTGCTCCTTCTGAGCCTCCTGTTGCACCAGTTGCACTTACTCCTGCCGAACCTTCCGTTGGTGCTCCATCTGTCGCACCAGTCGGATTTGCTTCTGACGAACCTTCACTTGGTGCTCCTTCCGCCTCTTCTGAGCCTCCTGTTGCACCAGTTGCAGTTAATCCTGCCGAACCTTCCGTTGGTGCTCCTGTTGTCTCCCCAGTTGGATTTGCTTCTGACGAACCGTCACTTGGTGCTCCTTCCGCCTCTTCTGAGCCTCCTGTTGCACCAGTTGCACTTGCTCCTGCCGAACCTTCCATTGGTGCCCCTTCTGCCTCTTCAGTTGCACCATTTGCTCCTGCTGAACCTTCAATTGGTGCTCCTGTTGTCTCCCCAGATGGATTTGCTCCCGTGGAAACCCCAGTTGGTGCCCCTTCTGCCCCTTCTGCATCTTCTGTCGCACCAGTTGGTGTATCTCCTATGGAAACTCCACATTGTGGTCCTTCTGTCCCTTCTGTCGCACCGGTTGATGTTTCTCCTGCTGAAACTCCAGTTGGTGCTCCGGCTGATTCGCCAGTAGGATTTGCGCCTGTGGAAACTCCAGCTGGTTCTCCGGTTGTCGCACCGGTTGAAGTTTCGCCTGCTGAAACTCCGATTGGTGCTCCGGCTGATTCGCCAGTGGGATTTGCTCCTGTCGAAACTCCAATTGGTTCTCCAGCTGAATCGCCAGTTGGATTTGCTCCTGTGGAAACCCCAGCTGGTTCTCCGGTAATGGCACCAGCTGGTGTTTCTCCTGCTATATCTCCAATTGATGCTCCGGCTGATTCACCAGTTGGATTTGCTCCTGTGGAAACTCCAGTTGGTGCTCCGGCTGATTCGCCAGTAGGATTTGCGCCTGTGGAAACTCCAATTGATGCTCCGTTTGATTCGCCAGTTGGATTTGCTTCTGACGAACCTTCGGTTGGTGCCCAATCTGTCGCACCGGCTGGATTTGATTCTGGTGAACCTTCGGTTGGTGCCCCTTCTGAGCCTCCTGTTGCACCAGATGCATTTGCTCCTGCCGAACCTTCAATTGGTGCTCCTTCTGAGCCACCTGTTGGATTTGCGCCTGTGGAAACTCCAATTGGTGCTCCGGCTGATTCGCCAGTTGGATTTGCTCCTGTGGAAACTCCAATTGGTGCTCCGATTGATTCGCCAGTCGGAACAACCCTTACTGAATCTCCAGTGGGTGCTCCGATTGATTCGCCAGTTGGAGGTATCCTTACTGAATCTCCGATGGGTGCTCCGATTGATTCGCCAGTCGGAACAACCCTTACTGAATCTCCAGTGGGTGCTCCGATTGATTCGCCAGTTGGAGGTATCCTTACTGAATCTCCAATGGGTGCTCCGATTGATTCGCCAGTCGGAACAACCCTTACTGAATCTCCAGTGGGTGCTCCGATTGATTCGCCAGTTGGAGGTATCCTTACTGAATCTCCAATGGGTGCTCCGATTTATTCGCCAGTCGGAACAACCCTTACTGAATCTCCAATGGGTGCTCCGATTGATTCGCCAGTTGGAGTTGTCCTTACTGAATCTCCAATGGGTGCTCCGGTGGATTCGCCAGTTGCATTAGCTCCTTCTGAAACTCCGGTTTAATTTTTCCCTTTTGTGTTCCAGTCGTTAACCAACGGCTGGCGATGGCGGATGAGCAATGGTTTCGTTGGAAGTGCATTTTGTCCCATTCCAGAGCTATGCTGCACCAGTTTGGGATAGGGTGCATGGGCCCAGGTCTTTAATAAAAGAAAATTTTCTTCATCAACTGCTCGACTCCTTCTGCGACGGCATAGAGATATGGAGCCCAAAGTTACTTGCTCGGATCGTACAGTATAGGTGCTCGTTGCGCAAATAACTATTGCAGCTCGCCACAAGGAGGTGCGAGGTTACAGATATTTCATATCGAAATCATCATGTCCTGGGGGACTCGCCCCAAGGCGTTGCTTTGCTGCGTTACGTGATGCAGCTTCCCAACGGGATATTAGAGATCAATTATTGTATTGATTTTTAAGTCGGTCGTGTGCAGTACATTACTATTAGGATGACAAGTGCGTACCCTTCAAATTATGCTCAAGGAAAAGTTGTTTTGCTCGTTGAGCTGTGTATTGGAAGATACCAGTCCTTCCCGTGTACTTTAAACACCATAACGACTTATAATTTATAATGCTTTGAACATCCGTATTCTTAGCAATGTTGATACGAGACACACAAACTTATGTCAATCCGAAGGAACGAACGAGCATTGGAAAAAAATGTATGATTGATCTGGAGAAGAATTACAATGGAAACATGGCCTGATCCAACTTTCGTGCCATTGCAATTCTGGCCTTCATCACTGCTGCCTTTTTATGCTCAATGAAGCGTTTCGAAAACTCTACCTACCGGTAGTCAAAGCAAGATGGCAGCCATACGAATTGCTTCCAAAAAATCTCTGAACAACAATGTTCCTGTCGTCGATCTCGCGTCCCCGGATTCCTCGCAACCCGTATACCCATTCGAAGAGCCGACTCATGATGCATGTGGATAAAACGCGGTTGCCTAGTGACTGAGGACTGATAAGTAATCCGACGAGGAAGGCGGGATGACGACAACCTTTTGATGACTGGCATAGCATCATGGACTTAAAATTCAACAGTCGTACAAGCCGGATGTTTATTAGTATTCTATTGGAGGATATTCCTTATAATTCTATAGGAGGATATTCCTTAACTTGTCGCCGCCGCGGCCTTGGTCATCATATCAATAACGCGCTGGATACTGGACCGCGGATCAGGGGACGCGGTTTCTTTCACCGAGGGCCGTTCGAGGACTGCTTTCCACCATGCCCCTGCACGTTCGTACCCATTTCTATGGCAAAGGTCCAAAACATTCATACCGAGATAGTCGGACAGCACAAAGTCGGCTCGTTGCACAAAGGGAGCTGTAACACACTCCGCCATGCTAAAGTGCTCACCACAAACAAACGGACCAGTCCTATCCAACGATTCCAACGACTCATTAAGATGTTGAAGCATGAGACACAGTGTTTCTTCCTCCTTGGTGAGATCCCACTCATCTTCATTCTTGAGTTTACGACCCAGCATTTTGTAGGGTGACCGCTCCCCTCCCCAAATAGAGTCGTACACCGCATCACCAAATAAACGAGCTCGATATCTCTGGTCAATATCATCCGGCAAAAGTTTTGGTCCTTCTGGAAACAGCTCTTCAATAACTTCCAACACGACCTTAGACTCTGTGTAGTACCTCATGTTGTCGTTTTCATTGTCGCCATTAGTTGTTCCAGCGTCTACAGTCCTCTCCACAACCATGACGGGAACTTTACTGGAACTCATCGTATTGGGATTAGCCTTGTAGTATGCCAAACCAAACTCGGGTGTGGCATCCTTATTCTGCAAGTCTACCATTGCATAGTGGACGTTTGGGATACCCTTTTCCTTGAGCGCAATCCATGCTCGTTGTGCATACGGACAGGTTCCACTGTTCCACAGTGTTACCTTTTGGACCATCTTGTTGATGTTATGATTCGTGTTTGGTATGGTGGCGGCAGCAGTAGGAGTTGCTACTGCTGCGGCAAGTAAGAGCAACGGCACCGTGAGAACGAGAGTCATCATCACCATTGTCCAGGTATTATGCACAGAGGAGTGAAGATTTGCTTTATAAGATCTCTCGTTGATAGATTTTTTGAACACACTCCAGATTCCAGATCACTGACTCATTCATCCACTCGAGCGCCGGACGTACCAGTGCTTCGTGTCCACCGTACTGTACAGTGTCTGGTACTGAATTCTACAGGAACTGTAGTACACAGTAGACTACAGTACGTCTAATGATTCTACTGTGTATGGATTCAATGTTCAATGGTCTATACCCTACCTATACTACGTCGTATTACATAAGGTATCATTCCAACTTCGAAACAGTGTATGTTTCCTACATTGCGTTCTTATGGTTACAAGTCTTCTGCGTTGCTGACCAAGAGAGGACGGTAGGTTTCCACAGAAAAAGGTTTGCGGAAGTCAACCGTTTCAGCAAAGGCTGTCTGCTTCTTCAAATGGGGAGAATCCGCTCGACCCTCGTCGATTTCATAATCTTGAATCTGAATCTCCACACCCAAATCTGTCAAATCCCCAGCAAATCGAACCGCACGGAAATAGCCATACAAACATGCGTGGTACTTTCGTTCTTCCGAATCAATTCCGCTTTCGATCCACTGATGATACCCAGGATTGTAGAAAAAGGGAGCCGAATATCGTTCCTGTGAATCATTGGTCAGCACCCGATGAAGCGGTGCCTGATACCTCCCATTGCTCCACAGCATACACATGTCGCCAGTGTTAATGGTGAACGACCTTGGTTCGGGATGAATTGTCATCCACTGCTCATTGTGCCAAACTTGCAGGGAATGACAATCTTCGTCCTGAAGCAAGATAGTTAGGAAACCAGCATCTCGATGTGGGGATATTCCCAAGACATCTTCCTTCTTTTCTTCATCGCGACCACCACAGGGTGGGTAGTAGTTGAGGCGTAGGTATGATGTGTGAGTATCCTTTAGTTCTTGTAGAAATTTGTTGTTTTCAATTTCAATTCCCAGTCCTTGTGCCATGAGCGTTGCAAGTCGATTCGAAAGTGCGGCACATTCGTCAAAGTATTGTACCACAGTACGTCGGAATTCAGGTAGATTCTTGGGAAACACGTTGAAACCATCCAAACACTCGTTCTCGGGTGAATCATCAGCCAAGTCCCAATTGCGACTGCCAGGAACTCCAAAATCGAGGCATTCCTTCCAATCACGCTTCTGTTTGGTCAGTTCATCATCAAAGTAACCTCTTGCATTCTGTTGGTGACGTTTGTCACGGATCTTTTGATCGTACGGTAGCTTGGAAAAATAATCCTTCATGGCGGATCGGAATTCATCGACGGATATGCCACCACTACCACCACCAACACCATTACCATCATTGCCAAATACAGCATCAACATTCACGATTTGAAAGAACCCAAATGATGAACAGGCATCTGCAATGAGAGGAATGATATCATTGTCATCAAGGGACATGTCAATCACGGGGATGGCCGTTGCGCTCGTTGTCGATGCCATGGTTGAGTATAGTCTACCGATTGTTTGTGACACGTCTGGGTCGGTGGCGTTACAAGGAACAAACATATATGATTTCACGTCAAATGCTTACATGTACTTACAGTCGAAGTACACAGCGTGATCAAGGCTGCGTACTAGTTCGTAGAAATCCGGGTTCGGTCAAACGTAGAGTTTTAATTCTAGAGTTGTTTAACTTATAAGCTTATTTCTAGGTTTCACTTTGAAGGAACCAATTCAATCCAGGACCGATTGAATCTTGCCGATCTACTTTCGCGAAGTTAGAGGGTTGTGGGAGTGAGCATTCAAAGCCTTCATCCCACTGATAAAGGCATTGACATGTCAGCACCAACTCCGCCTTCACGAGCGAATTGACGAAAGTGACGATCGCAACAACTGTTGCAACATGGCCAGACTTAGCCAACATCATGAAGGACACATGTTGGAAATTAGATAGCACATGGAGTGAATTTGCAGTTGAATTGCCCAGGGTAAAGATGGACAAATTGTTGTTGTAGGAAAGGAGGTTATGAGGGCGGAAAGCAGTCCGGGACAACTGTAGTTTTCGTACTGGCATTTTGCCGTATACAGTTGGCGTGAGAATCTTCGTATCCAAAGCCGGATGGGACTCAGCTGGCGGGGACGAAATTTCAACGTCAATAACGGCACAATAACAGCTGTCAGCTGCTGTACCTTGACTCTCCCTCTCATTCAATGAAACAAGAAATAGATTAGTGATGGTGTGGTGAAAATGTAGGACATGAACAATAAACATATGGGCTTGCAGGATAAGAGGGGAACACTCTTAAATCCACCCAACACAAGTGCGGCGGTGCCGCGTGTCACCAACCTTGAGCAAGCTTTCGAATGCGTTCGAAAACTTCTCGATTGAGGCCCTTGTAAGGTAGTCAGCCAACTGGTCAGTGGTTGCAATCTTGAGCACTTCAACATCTCCGTTGCGGACGTGGTGCCAAAAGAAGTGCCACTTAACCAGGAAGTACTTGGTGCGATTAGTAATGCGTTGCTTGGTAGCGAGCAGCAGAGCACCATTGTTGTCTTCAAAGACTCGGCAGCGAATGGTAGACTTGAAGTCAGGTGGCAGAGTCAATTCCTTGCAGATTTCTCCAAGAAGATCACGAAGTGGCAACAGAGTCCTCATGCTTGCACTGAGAGCAGAGTACTCAGATTCCAATGTGGACAGGAGATCTCTGTTTGTAGCTGAGACTTCCAGAGAATGGACAACCTCCAAGAGTGATGATGTAGCCGGTGCGGGACTTGGCGCTGGTGTCAGAATGATCAGGGTCACGACCATGGAGGCCAGCAAAGTCAGCATCAACATAACAATCAAGAGAGAGGTCTCCAGTGGGAGTCACAATAGTTCCTTTGTCAGCAGTGCGGTGCAGGTAGCGGACAATTGTTTTGATTGCCATGGCATGGCTTTTCTTGGGAGAATGGTTGAACCTTGCAACTTGACTTACTGCAAAGGTGATGTCTGGCCTTGTGTTTGTTGACAAGTATAAGAGCATTCCCACAATAGAGCGGTAGTTCCAGAACTCATCCATGGGTTCTCCATCAGGGTCAATCCCAAGGCATGCTTGCATAGCAGGAGTGTGGTTGGGGTTGCAGTCTTGAAGTCCTGTTGCCTTGATGATCTTCTGGATCAAACCCTTTTGTGTTAGGGTGACAGTGTTGGCAACTTCATCCTTGACAAACTTGATTCCAAGAAAATCAGTGAATGTGCCTTCACGAGTGAACTCCAAACCCAAATCAGTAAGATCCTGGAACAGTTTGTCAAGATCCTTCTTGTTGGAGTAGGCAATACCAAGATCATCAACATAGAGAACAATCATGATGGTCTTGTTGTACAAAAGGCATGAGTCTGTGGCACTCTGCTTCAATCCTTGGAGGAGGAGTGCTTCACGAATGTGTTGATACCAAAGGCGGGAGCAACCGAGAGCCGTAGAGGCTCTTAACAAGTCGTAGGCAGGTCCTTTGGTCACTTGGCTGATCAGACTTGAAGCCCTTGGCATGTGGATCCAGACTGGGTCAGTTAGGTTGGCTTGAACAAAGGCACTGCTGAAGTCAATGGAGCAAGTTTGCCATCCCAATGTTAGGGACAAGACAAGGAACAATCGAACTGAACTCCAAGCAACAACTGGGGCATAGGTTTCAGGTTCTCCTTCTTCAAGGTCGCCTCGAACACAGTAGCGCGCTTTGTACTTGGTGACTTCTCCATCTGGGGATCGCTTGCGAAATACCCAAGTCCCTGGGAGAATCTTGGTCTTGGCTTCAAGGATACTGACTTCCTTCCAAGTCCCATTCTTCTCAAGGCTTGCCACTTCCTTAGCAGCTGCCTCCATCCACTTGGTCACATGCTCAATGTCAGCCATAGCTTGGTCAAAGCTCAGAGTGTCAGGATCAGATGCAGCTGCCTTGAAGGCAGTTGGGGAAAGGATGATTCCATTTTCCTCAAAGATCCAAGCACTTGGAGAAGCAAAGTATCCATGGCCTTGAGTGTTATCGTATCCAAGGCGTTGTGGTGCTGCGCGAATGCGGTTGGACCGGCGCGGAGACGTTGGTGGCGGAGGCGACTTGACTGGTTGCTCGTCACGTGGTGAGTCAAGGGCGAATGCATTGTCTGGAACAGGACTCTCCCTCGTTTCAGACATTGGGGTCTGCTCCCGAACTGGGGAGAAGATTGGCTGATGAACTGGGGAGATCGGGGTAGCTGGGACCTTGCGTGGCGTCTCTTCCTTGGCTTGTGAGCTGGAGTGTGGACGGCGTTGCAGAGGTGAAGTTCTGATGTCTGGCGTTGGAGGAGACTGGAGAGACCGAGGATCGATAGACTGCTCCCTCGTTTGAGACATCATGGGAGTTGGAGGCCTTGGAGTGAGCAATGGAGAGCTTGGCAATGGCTGTGGAACAGTTGGTGTCCTGGGTGGAGCCTCAGCCAAGGGAGGAACTGGGAGTTGTTCAATTGCAACAGCTTCATCCATGGAGGCAGCAACTCTTGTTTGGTTCTCATTGATGGCTTCTGTAGCTTGGGAGTCCATTCGCGCTTCCTCTGTAGCATCATTGTCGTCGTCGTCATCGAATGGGAACTGATATCTTGAGTCGCCAAACAAACGGGCCCAACGCGTTGTATTAAAATCCGGGAGGGCATCCACATTAGTAGCCACCGTTGCAAACCAATCGTCAAACACAATGTGATATTGGGGAGTGATGTACCCTGTCTCTGGATTCAAAACCAAGGGGACTGTGCTTGCATGCTTCTTGGAGAGCCCCATGTTGACGCAGCGGATGGACCGAGGCTTCCAGCGAGGCAGCTTCTTTCCATCTGCAATGGTTTTCTCAAGAGCATACACAGGACATCCCCACACATGCAGATCATGATACTTCCTTTGCTCCCATCTGGACTTAGTGAAGACATCACTTGGACAGAGACCTGTTGCCAAATCAGGAACATGGTTGTGGAGAAAGATAGCATGGGAGACTGCCATTGGCCAAAGTGTTGCATCAGCCACATCTGGCCAATGTACCGCTGAATGGAGCATCATTGTCCGAGCGATCGACATGATCGTTTGGATTGCCCTCTCAGCATGGCCATTGTGATGGTGAGCTCCAACTCCAGCAAACTTGACGACTTGCTTCAGAGTTCCAAGGTGCTCAGTGAACTTAGCTGAGGTGAAGCTCCCACCATTGTCAGAGAGATAGGATTGTGGAATGACTCCACTGTCCCTTGCCATCAACTCAAAGTTCTGCTTGGCCTTCAGAGTCTCATGAGTGTTCAGATGCTTCTGAAACTCAACATGCACAAAGTTGGAAGCATGATCAATGAAGAGGCAGCCACCAGCAAACATGTCTGAGTTCAAGCTCCTTCCAGCTGAAGAGAAGAGCCTTCCTTTGTTCCACAAATGAAGTGATCAATGGAGACTTGTTGTCCAGGGAGCAAGTTGTCTGCCTTGAGAACTCCAGCTCGATCCTTGATAACAGTTGTGATCTTGGCAGGAGCTGGTCGCTGATGTTGCTTCCCATATTGGCATGCGGCACACTTGGGAGGGTTGACAATTCGGCAAGCAGCAGTATGGAGTGATCGATGCGACTCACTCCGACTCAGGACTCCAGTTCGCATGATGAATTGGATCTTGCGAAAGGAAAGGTGTCCAAGGCGGTGGTGCCACCTTAATAACTCCTTCTCAGCTTCAGTCAAGTTGAGGTTGCTCTCATGAACAGTGTTGAGAGTAATGTTGAGAGCTGCAACTGCCTTGGGAGTATCTGAGCTGCGGTGTGCATCAGAGGTAGGCAAGTTGTTGTCAGGGTTGACTCTTGCAATGAGTTGCCCTCTGGCTTCATCAGAGGTGCCACTCAAGGTCAGTTGATGAGCTTCAATGGTGATGGTCTCTCCAGGGTAAGCTTGGAGCAAGCTTGTGGTGGATAGGAGCCTGACCTTGATGCAAGACACCAAGTATGCTGGGACCTTGAGCATCCTTAGGTTGCCCAGAGTATCTTGCATTGCCCACAGAACATGACCTTGGCCTTCAATCCTGAGTCCCTTTGCAATGCCCTGCAGTTGAGTGATAGGGCCAGGGTGTTGATGGGTCCAACAAAGTCCTTGCGGTCAGGAGTGATCGAGATGCTTGCACCAGAGTCCCAAATGACAGGAAACGTTGAAGCCTTGGGAAGGGATTCGCGGAAGCGGTCGGTTGACTGGAGAGCCATGCGAAGGATTGTGGAGTAGTTGCCGTTTGGAAACTTAGCCATGTTCACTTGCATTGCCATCTTGCGAGCAGCTTGAAGTTGCTTGGAGGTCCACTGATGGTTCCCTAGGCCTTGAAGCCAATGGGAGAGACGGGCGATAGACGCCGTTGGACTTGGGAAGCCTGCGGCGCGGCGTCGCTGCTGGCGAAGCGGAGCGTCGAGGTAGGCGTCGTTGACATCGCAGTGGTTGATCCTTGGCCCTTCCTCTTGCGTCGACAAATCCGATGGCGAGCGGGATGTGTTACGGAGCTTGGGGCAAGGTTCAGTTGGCCCATGGACGATTGTATCGTTGCAGTGGCGGCAGGTCCAGTGAGTTGATCGCGGAATGGAGCGCTTGAGCGAGTCGACACGCTGAAGGAGAGTTGCAACCTTGGAGTGAAGGTCGTTCAACTGCACTTGCTGCTGTTGTTCAACCAACGTTGGTGCATTCCTCCGAATGTAGCGTCCCATGGATCGCAAGTTAATGGGGTACCTGCGATGCAGTCCATGGGAGCGAATACTTCCGGCTTGGGAACATTCGCGCGTCGTGTGACCTTGCGATTGTGTTGCTTGAGAGCACGACGATGGCGGCGAAGGTAGCTCCTTAGGATCAGGCTCAGGCGATGTTGAGCTGGGCTTAGGAAGCCAGAACAGTACGACCATGGCCAGTAAGGCCCAAAGCAATGGAGCAATGAGCGCCTCCTGGTGAGCCTCCAAAATTGCGAGACGTGCGGGCGAACGACCATGACATGCGCTCGAAGGATTGCCATGACTTGGCTCCAATCGACGGCGTTAAAATGCGCCATGGCGAGTTGAATAATTTCCAGCGTGGAGGTCCACATAGTTTTGCAAACGGGACTGAAAATATTGCCATCACGTAGGTGAGCAGTAGAACGAGTACGGGAAGGATCCGGGTCACCATGGTGCGCAGGATAAAGCGCGTCAGTCACACTTGGGACGACCTCAATTTCCGTGGTCCACACCGATGGATCGAAGGCAAGGGAGACATTGTTGATTGCAGAACCAACACCTTGAGGGCCCTCAGAGCTCTTCTTGACGCCAGTGTGCGTTGCCGTTGCGTGGTAGTGGTCCAACGCTTGCAGCTTGCGCACCAGTTGAAAGCCTTTCCGTTGGCTTGCTTGACTTGAGGTGCTCCAGATGGAGGAGGAGTAGACTTCCAGGACTTGACATCCTTTGGTCTTTCATTGCCATTCCCATTCCTGCCCTTGCCCTTGTTGTTCTCTGGGCATTCGCGCGACCAGTGTCCAGGCTTGTTGCACTTGTGACAGACTCCTTTCTTGGCAAGTCCAGCACCATTGTTGGAGGCCTTGGACTGGATGAGGTTGAGTACCTCAGCTCTGGTGATTGGAGTCGCCATGTTTCCGAATGCAGCTGGTGGAGCCTTGGAGTCGCGAGTGTGACGTGCAGGTGGCCACTCCTTCCTGTCAAAGAGCGTCCTGTAGGCATCCTCTGCGTGAGCGCAGATGTCCTTGTAGGTCAGCTTGTTGACTTGCATGTGAAGGTTGGCAGCTTCCTTGTCCTTGAATCCAATGTCCAAAAGAGCTTGCTCCAAGTTCTGCTTGACAGATCTCAGGGGGAAGCGGAAGTCCTCATTGCCAGAACCACCAGCCAAAAGAAAGATCTTGAGCATGGCCAGAGTGAGGTTGTGGTCATACTGGCCAGCAGTTGTCAACTCATTTGCATCCTTGCAAAGTGAGCTGCCAATTGTTCAAGGTTCTCTCCAGAGTACTGACTTGGGAGCCTGGCCTTGATGATGGCCTTGAGATCTTCAAACCTCTCAATGGAGGTGGACTGGATGGACTTGAGGAACTGGAGCCAAACAACTGGGAAGGAGTCAGAATCATCCAACTTCTCAGTCACCTTATTGCTTAGCTCAGTAGAGTGAAGCAAGCAAATAGGTCCTGGCTGCCATATCGTTGGTCCGGTCATACTTGTCGTAGCGTTGAACTTGAGCTTCCGCCAACAACTTTGCCGACTGGACCGTGTACCTGGCGTGAGCCTTGATAACGTTAGTCATCTTGGCGTCGTCAGTTGGGTCCCTGAGGTAAGCAATGGAGTCCATCCCGGTGTCCTTGAGATGATCCCAGACAACATTCTGGAAGCTGATCAAATCATCACTTGGCTTGAAGGAGATCTTGTGCCCAGTTCTCCTGAAGTTGTAGCCCTTCTGGGCTGCAGAAACATAGACAGGGCGGAGCTGGTTGGGAGAGGTGTGCTCTAGGAGAGCAATGGAGCCATCAAACCTGTCCAGGTGTGGTTGGGCTTTCCACCTGTCCAAGCAGACCATTCATCCTTGGTCACCAAAGTGATTCCCCCAATGAGGGAACAAGAGGCTTGGAGCTTGAAGGAGCTGGGAGCTCCACTGGGGCAGTCATTGGGTTGGGAACTCCAAGACAGACTCTTCATCAGTAGCAAGAGTCCTGGCTTGAGCGATTGCCTCGGTGAGGCGAACGTCGACAGGATCGGAGATCTCGAATCCTTCTGGATTGCCGCGGCCTTCGACAGCAGTCGAGGATTCCAACAACAGGTTCGTCTGGAAGATTCGTCGGGGACGTAGAGCCTTCAGATGGTGGAACCGACATGATGATTGGAGTCTTGGCTTGGAAAGCAGATCTTCAACCACTCAACAGATTGCTGACTGCGTACTCGAGTTGGCAGAGAGCAATGAATCAGCCTAGTCTTGGGAAGACGTGGGGCTGTCGCAGGATCGCCGGAGGAGACCTGCCTTGACGCGAGCGTGACTTCCTTGAAAGGAACTTGAAACGAGCTTGCCGGAGAGGAAAGTGCGTTAGAGGGTAAGTCTTATTATTGGGCTAAAATAACCAGTCGAAGTACACGGCGTGATCAAGGCTGCGTACTAGTTCGTAGAAATCCGGGTTCGGTCAAACGTAGAGTTTTAATTCTAGAGTTGTTTAACTTATGAGCTTATTTCTAGGTTTCACTTTGAAGGAACCAATTCAATCCAGGACCGATTGAATCTTGCCGATCTACTTTCGCGAAGTTAGAGGGTTGTGGGAGTGAGCATTCAAAGCCTTCATCCCACTGATAAAGGCATTGACATGTCAGCACCAACTCCGCCTTCACGAAGCGAATTGACGATCGCAACAACTGTTGCAACATGGCCAGACTTAGCCAACATCATGAAGGACACATGTTGGAAATTAGATAGCACATGGAGGAATTTGCAGTTGAATTGCCCAGGGTAAAGATGGACAAATTGTTGTTGTAGGAAAGGAGGTTATGAGGGCGGAAAGCAGTCCGGGACAACTGTAGTTTTCGTACTGGCATTTTGCCGTATACAGTTGGCGTGAGAATCTTCGTATCCAAAGCCGGATGGGACTCAGCTGGCGGGGACGAAATTTCAACGTCAATAACGGCACAATAACAGCTGTCAGCTGCTGTACCTTGACTCTTACCATATTACTTGTGTGGGCAATAGACCGTAGAATGGCAAGTATAGTACTCCGAGTATTGAAATACAATTGACTGTACTCTACCGTAGAGACTGGAGTAGCAATGTACTGTACCGTTTGATGTCCGGTACGACATAGCGGACTGGAATTTCGGGAAAATGAGAAATGGCTCTCACTTCTCCTTCTTTTGAATCCGTCATTAACCTACGTTATACCCAGAGTATGTACCGATTAGAATAGTTTACGGCACTCGCGACAGTCGAACGTCTAAATAATTTCATCCGCAGTGACATGACGAATAGGATTGAAATTCGACACTTCGATGATGATCCAGGACGATCAAAACGAACAGATCTCTTATTAGAAAGCATGCACTGTACGCTCCGAGTATGTATATATCTCGTTGCGATTCTCCTTGATGATCCAGGATGATCAATGAACGGATAACATTAAACCATGAATGGATATATCTTGTTGAGATTCATGATTCGCGACCATCTCGCTGAGTTCATACGCGAGCCTCCATCCCTCCCCCACGCATGAACGACAACAACGCTCACAAAATTGAACAAAACAAAAAGAAAATCAACAACATCAACACATCAATCATGACTTCTACTTTCCAAATCAACGACTCCGTCGCATTTGTGACTGGAACTAACAAGAAGAATGGCATCGGCCGCGCCATTGTGGATGCCCTGCTTGCCAACGGAGCAACGAAGGTGTACGCCACGGCTCGCGACGCAAGTCAGCTGCATGAACTCGTTCAGACAGCCGGCGGACGAGTTGTTGCTGTTTCTCTAGATGTTTCTGACAAGGACCAAATTGCCAGCCTCGGTGACCTCTACCCAGATGTTAATCTTCTCATCAACAATGCTGGGTATGCGGGATATGCTGCCTCGGCACTTGACAACAACGCTCTGGAAGAGGCAGTCAAGGAGATCGAAGTAAACTACTTTGGACCTCTAAGAATCAATCAAAGCTTTGCAAAGAACCTCAAGGGAAAGGCCAATACTGCCGTTGTCAACGTTGCCTCGATTGCCAGCTTCATCAATTTCAACATTGCCGGTACCTACTCTGCCTCAAAGGCCGCCATTCATTCATTGACGCAAGCGCAGCGTCGCGACTTTGGACATGAAACACTGGTGATTGGTGTTTATCCAGGTCCAATAGATACAGACATGGCAGACGGACTCCCGTTCGAGAAGACACCACCATCCGCCGTTGCGGATGCCATTGTGGATGCCCTGTTAACTGGAAAAGAAGACGTATTTCCAGATGATATGGCCATCCAGCTTCACAGTGGATGGCAGGCTGATGCTAAGGCCATGGAGGTCATGATGGCGACTCCTCAGCCTGCAGAACCTATTGCAGCTTGAAGATAAGGTGGCTTTGTGTAGTTAACTTCATGACTAAAGTATGAAGCATTTTGTGATCCATGGTTACTGTTACGGTAATACTGTAGTTTCTGGTACTAGTAGTAGCCAACACTAGCTAGTAGTAGGCTACGTCTGTGGATTTCGGAGTCTGCAACGGACGGTATGACTGTAGTACGGTAGAGCCGTACTGTACACTGCTACAGGCCACTGGAGACCTGTCTACACGATTATGCTGTCTGCTGTCCGAACCAATAATCCGCCCTTGATCATAACACAACAATGTGAAGGGAGGAGTGGCCACACCGTCAACATTGACATGCAACGTCTGTGTCAACTTCTTGTCTTGGTTGTTTTGATCCCACACACTCAGTCATTCGTACAATCGACAAGAAAACCACAGGTGGTTAACCTCGAAGCATGGCAATCATCATCAAAACCAACATTACGTTCCAACCAGCAGGATAATACCAGACCTGGTAGTACTAGCACTGGATTTTATGTACACATTCCGTACTGTCGACGGCGGTGTCGATACTGCGACTTTGCCATTGTGCCCATTGGATCCGATACCAATGAAAGGCAAACAGATGGCTTCCTTCTGATGGATGCCCGCTATCGAAACGCTCTATTGCAGGAGATCGACTCGTTGAACAATAAAGATATTGACGATGAAAATGACAACCGAACCTTGTCGTCAATCTACTTTGGTGGTGGGACACCCAGTTTGGCGCCTCTCGAGACAATACAGGCCATTCTTGATGCGATTCGGCGACGCTTTCATGTAGATAAGGATACTGTTGAAATCACCATGGAAATGGATCCAGGGACTTTTGATGAAGTCCAATTGCGTCATTTGGCAGACATTGGGGTGAATCGGATATCCTTGGGCGTCCAAGCCCTCGATGATGCAGTTTTGGAACAAATTGGTCGCGTCCATCGTGTGCAGGATATTCATGAATCCATTCGAATGATTCGACGAGTCTTTGTTGGTGACAATAATAATCATAACGACGATCACGAGGCTCCCAACTTTTCGATTGATCTTATATCGGGCTTGCCAGGTGTGTCGCTTTCGGCGTGGGCCAATGCGCTGGAAATGGCGGTTTACGATCTCAAACCCAGTCATATTTCCATTTATGATCTGCAAATCGAGAAGGGCACTGTCTTTGGGAGGTGGTATGACGACGAAGCTTCGATAGTGAAGTCGACATCACCACCTAGAACAAAAGGTCGCTCGTTCCTCCCGTCACCTGACGACTGCGCTTATATGTATCGATATGCCAGTGGCTACTTACGAAACGAAGGATTCGAGCATTACGAGATTAGTTCCTATGCTCGAGCTGGGAAGCGAAGTCGTCACAATCAAGTCTATTGGGGATACCAAACCGAATGGTTCGCTATTGGACTGGGATCGACATCCTACTTGAATCACCATCGATGCGCTAGACCCCGAGCCATGTCGGATTACCTTGAATGGGTGAAACAACAGTCAAGTGAACCAGAGTGGTTACGAGTTGCTAATAACGACCCGGCAATACCTGCATCCCGGGACCCGGAGCGTTTGGCCGATATTGTCCTAACGAGGCTGCGGACTATTGATGGGTTGGATTTGGATTGGTTGCAATGTGCCTATGGCGAGTCTGTAGTCGACGCAGTTCTCAAAGGCGCCCAATTGGCATTGGACTTGGGATTGGCCAACATCAACAACCGAATTTTGTCCTTGAACGATCCCAAGGGCTTTCTCTTCTCAAACTCTATTCTGTCCAACATCTTTGTTGAATTACCGGATACGCCGGGTTAACAATTTTGCACAGCACACTCTTTCAATACTACTCGCGAGTAAGAATTCGATGGCAAAATGGCACTAACTGATCTCTCCAATATCCTTGTCCCTGTATGCCTGATACTACATAGTCACAGTATCCGTCGCGCAATCACGATAATAATTGTACAATGCTCCTCAAGCAATAGAGACGGAACAGGTTTGAACTTTACTCGTCTTTCAGCAATCTAACAACCATCTTGATAACCTCGTCACTTCCTTCGGCACTCCTGCCAGATAGTCGGTCGAGCAATACCGTGTCAAGTTCCTGTCTGAACTCGGTCAGCAGCACTGCTGTTATCCGTCCTCTGTCACCAACCTTGAATTTGAGCCATTTATCAACAAGGATAACGTTTTCCTTTACCTCCAGGTTTCCGCCGAATAAGAGCAGAGCGAAGCGAGAGATGAAATTAACGTCGCTCAAAAACACCTTCAGTTTTTGTCGTGTCGTTGCTTCCATTGTAGCTCCTGTGGTTTGGTGCTTGCTGTGATAAACTGCGTAGACGTCGCGCCCAGTTTCTGATGCTTTCCTAACTCGTCTGCCTTGGAAGGACCCATTACCTGGGGTGCACATATCTCCGTCTTTGGTAAGTAGACGACCGCAGTTATACCCACCTTTCCCGCGTACTGGTCGCATTAGTCTAGCAACATTTGGGTAGAGGCCAGCGGCAAGACAGCACGATGTGAGCAATGCGTCCCCAGAATGAGATCCCACATCTTCTTTCGAGACAATCAACCCTGCATCAATAAGGCACGCGCGAAACTGTTCCCGTAGGTTACAAATGTCCGAAAGAACATTGTGGTCGATACCGTTGTCCTTGGCAAAACGGAATCGAAGGTGATCATTCGTGTGACTGCTCCAGCGATCGTAAATTGCAACGAAAGCAATACTATCGCCCTTCACAGTACCCCCACCCCAATCGACCCCACCAAAGCCGGACTCAATCAGCGCTTCCTGTTTCTCACGCGCGTTACTCCAGAAAGCACTTTTCGATGACGACAGCGAGGCCGCAATCGTTAGAGCGGGTTCGACGCAGCCCAGCATGCACCCAACCACGAGAATCTTGCCAATCTTAGCATCCAAGGGCAGCTGCGAAAGATGATAGCCCAGTGGAGTGAGTCTGACCCGCATGTGCTCACCTTCACCGGAAACTAGATGAAGAGCGCCAATTTCAAGCAGATGGAGGCATGCGTGGGTTACATTCTCATCTGGGGGAGGGTCCGGGGTCTTGCTCAAAAGGCTCACAGGTGCCAAGCCCATTCTGGCACTGCTGGCATTTGATTTCTCGTCGGCGCGATCCATTCTATTCTCGTAGAGAAGACAACACTGAAGGATTAACTCCTCCAGCGGTGTTCGCAGAATTTCAGGCGTGGTTCGCTCTAGCATATGCTTTTGAGCGAACGTTTTCGTGTACAAGCAATAGCAGGATCCTTGTCGTGTACGTCCAGCACGGCCAGCACGCTGAGCCACCGAAGCCTGGCTGGTCCAAACAGTGACGAGCTCCTTCATTCGAGCCTCGGAATTGTATCGACTTTCCTTCACGCGTCCAGTATCAATCACTATGCACACATCAGGGATTGTAATGGAGGTCTCAGCCACATTCGTTGCCAAAACAACTTTGACTTTCCCACCCCTTGCTGGTTGAAAGGCTGCTTTTTGCACAGCTTGCGAGACTGACGAGTGTAGCGTGTGAATATCGAGCAATCCGGGCTCATTGTTGTCGTCTTTTATCAGAGTCCGGACTAACGATTCAATCTCAGCTCGCCCGGGAAGAAAAATCAAAACGGCGACATCGCTAGGAGACGTTTGAGCCAAATGAAAGACTAAGCTTGAGAGGAAAGAATTGTCAATGGCAACGGCAGCTCTCGGCGACAAACTTTCCTTAGTGGGCAATTCAACTTCTTCGGACCAGCCATGGAGTTGCTTTCCAATCGTTTTCTCAACGTCATCTAACCAAAAGGTGTCTACCTGAAATGATCGGCCGGGAATAGTTAGGACGGCAGGTTCGATGCCAAGTAAATCTGATCGGAAGTATCGAACAAAGAGATCTGGTGTCGTCGTAGCACTCATCAAAATGATTTTGACGAGCGGGTTGCGCACCAATACGCTCTGAAGGATCGCTAGACAAAAATCGGTGTTGATGTCACGCTCGTGAATTTCGTCAATGACAAGGTGCGAGATATCAGACAATGGCGCTTCCTTCACATCGAATGACATGGTTAGTCTCCTCAGCAAGATGCCAATGGTCATAAACGTGATGCGGGTGGAATTCGAAACAGCAGCGTCCAGCCGAACTTGATATCCGACCGACGATCCCACCTTTTCCTGGCGTTCGAAGGCTACACGCTGGGCCAACGTCGTTGCAGCCACACGACGAGGCTGTGTCACAACAATGTTCCCATCATATCCTGCTGCCTGCATCTCGTCGAGTATATACTGAGGAATTTGAGTACTCTTCCCACATCCTGTGGCGCCGCAGATGATGACAACTCGAGATTGATCCAAGGCTGAGAGAATCTCAGATCGAAAGTTTGCGGCTGGGAGTTGAGCACGAAACTCCGGCAACGGGGGTAATTCGCGAACATGGCCCGAGCTCTGCCGCAGGGAGAGCGGTGCTCGACATCTGAAAACGCGAGTCCGGCTCGCGTACACCTGCTTCACCATGAGAAGTGGGTCTGGAAAAGAATCATCATTTTGCTCGTCGATGATGATTTCCTTCTTCGGGGTTGGTTGATGAGTTGAGACATAAAGAATTGATCCGTCTTCGACGCCCTCGAGATTCTTGGTGAGATCGATTTCATGCTTTCGGTCTACGTAAAAACATCGGACGGCCTTCTTCTTGAGCTTGAGCTTCTCCTTTGCCTGCTTCAACACTGCGTCTATGGCAGTAGATCGCTCGAAGACAACAGTTTTCCTGGTAGGACCAGCATTCCATTTCTCTTGGCACTTGTACATGGCTTCCACCAATTCAAGTCGAACCTTCCCTCCTGGTGTATTCGGTTTAGACATAGTTTGTTTCGAGTCTTTGCTGTTCGAAAGGACTTGTGTACTCTCCTCCGAGCGTAGCGACACTTGATTCAATCTTAGTGACAATACATGTCTCTCGTGGTCGGTTACCAAGCGCTTTAGAAAGGTTCGCCTGCGGTGCGCATCATCGTGGTCCGAGCTGACGCTACCTTGATCACCATCATCACTGAATGATTTGGAGCGGGATACTAAGGGTCGCTTGGGATCTCGTCGTTTCCATAACAAATCAACGATGGCATCCTCAAGGTCTGAAGTCAGAGCCACACGTCCGCCTCCTTTGATACTTGCAGATGCAGCATCTGGAACCTTGCCTTTGGTGCTCATAAACCAGAAGTGACGAATACAGGTCGAACTGGATCCTTAAATCTGCTGCTTTATCGCCATCACAAGGCAAGCCCGGAGTTGGAATGGAGAACTTGCTATTTCTACGGACGAACCAGCACCATTGAGTTCCGATGTGATTTCCGGTCGTAACAATCCTGCGAACACTGGATCTTCATCGAGCTGCTGTGGGTTTCATCCCCAGTGCGATGTGCGAGGCGATGACGGGGGATGGCAAGAATGGCAAAATCTTGTGTTGATTGGAGTACCAGTGGTACATGCACTGTACAGTATCCGATGCTGCCGATAATGAAGTGTGTACTTGTAGCATAAAATCTAAGTCTCCTCTACCAGTACAAGTACGAGGTATGTCTACGGTCTACGATGCACACAGAGCCTTTTTTTTGTTGCAACATGAGTCCCACATGCCCATGTGTGATCAAATCTCAGGTCAAGACTCGGTCCCAATCCTGATCCGATTGGAGTCGCTCCTCGCATCACACCCCACATCTCCATCCCGGAAGGCTCCCAAATCGCGCGCGTTCTTTGTCAGTCAGCAAGCATGGATACGATTCCAAACTGCCGAGTCTGGAGTCTCGAACACACATGACGACTGGTCAACTTCGTCACAACTTCATCACAACAACAGGCTCACAAATCAAGACCCGAGATTCTCAATAGCTCTGACCAAAGCCATCACTAAGATATCATGAGAGTCACGTCCATTATCGCTTTCTTCCTCTCTTTCTTGCAACTCTCCATCGCGTTGGGTGGTAATGCCACTCGAGGACATCCCCACACCGTAAGTGACAAAGGGAACCAGCAAGTCACGTCAATCATCAATTCTAGAGCAGCGCCTGAGGGTCTTGATCTATTTATCACAAAACACGACATTTTGTAACATGACCGTCCTCAATGCCAATGCCTTACCATGTTTTGTGTTCTCTTTCATTATGTACTTTCTGTACCGGGCTGGTGGACTCCGAGGTGGAAAAGGAACCAACGCAACTGCGCATCACCCGCATGTGACGGGCAAGCCTGATGAGGTGGGACGTCAGCATAACGATTCCCGTAGGAAGCATAATGATCCCATCCCATTGCCTTCCGAGGTTTCACCTGGCCTATTCGAAGGTGACATTGTTCCGGACTATGAGTCCATCAGCAAGGCGTACGGACCTAAGGTTGCTCAAGAGCTTGAGGAGGAGGGACTCATGGTCAAAGACAACTCGACGCTTAGACAAGCCGCCGTCAACAGACGCTGGACTACCAGAGTCAGTGGAGTTGTGCAAGTCCCATACACATTTGCCGGCCAACATGACGCTAACGCCGTTGCGGTGATTGAGAATGCCCTCAAAGATCTGGGTGATCGGAGCAAAGTGGTCAAGTTCGTTCGTCGTACTTCAGAGGTCGACTATATCATGGTTATTGACGGGGACGGTTGTTGGTCGTACGTAGGAAAGCAAGGCGGTCGGCAAGAGTTGAGTTTGAAATCCAATGGTTGTGTCACTCATTGAATCGTCCAACATGAATTTCTTCATGCTCTGGGCTTCGAACACGAACAAAGCCGTGCTGATCGAGATAGCTTTGTCAAGATCAACTATGAAAACATCGATCCAAACATGGCTTACAATTTTGACAAGCGAACTGGCTCTGATAGTCTCGGAAGTCCGTACGATTATGGCTCCGTGATACACTACGGTAAAACTGACTTTTCGGTGAACGGCAGAGACACGATCACCGCCCCCCAGTCAATTGGACAGCGCGGCGCAGCCAACCCGGAAGACATTCGCCAGGTGGTTCTCTTGTACCAGTGCGTCAGTAAAGCTCGGTCGCTCAGCGAATACCTTGCTAGTCCCTGCAGCCAGGATTGTCAATGCTGGGAAGGTGCTTCAGGATGTAACGGAAACAACAATGCTTGCCAAGCCGGTTTAGTTTGCAATGCTAAAACCAGTGCGCGAAGTCTGGTGGGGGTACTGGGACGAGTTCAAGGGCTTTTCGTTCATTTCATGGCACCTACCTATCAGCCAGGACAGATCGAACTGTCCGACTGATGAATAAGGCTGACATCTGGGAGAGGTTTTCTATGGAGTGCGCTGGAAATGGGAAGGTTTACCTCCGCTCATATCACGGAACGTATCTGTCTGCTTGGCCTGATCGTGTTGAGCTTGCGACTCATGCCAAGGCGTGGGAGCAGGACTCCGGTTCAGAACAGCGACGGTAGTGTTTCTCTGCTTTCCTTTCATGGAACTTATCTCTCTGCTTGGACTGACGGTTCAGTGAGGTTGATGCCCAATAACAAGAGTTGGGAGCACTGGTTCTAGTCGAGTATGTACTTAATGTACCGTAGTGTAGCTCTATGTTTTCTGAATACTGCGGTAGATCATAATTCGATATTCGTTATCATTTGATAGATGAGTTGCGAAACCACTTAGAAGGTGTTACCGCAAATTGGTGAAGTCGTCTCGATTGGCCCATCGTCGTCGTATTCACGCACACGAAGATAGGATGTCGTAGTGCTGTGTCGATTTCGAGATTCAAGAAACAAAAAATCAAACCAGGGAGGGTATCAGGTCAAGTAAAATCCGTTAGGATATCTACTGTCCCATGAGTCTACTGTACGTCTTCGCATCTGTGACATCCGGTGCTCAACCACGATTGCACGTTCAGTAGTGCATGATGTATGATGTATGATACGAATTCGATTCATAGTGTACACACAATTCTTTTATAACCATTTCGAGTAGTACCTTTGTAAGTTTCATCTCTATCTCCTTTATTACTGCAGCTACATTTATTTGGTTTATCAGACCCAATGGCGCTCCATGGCCCAGGGAGGAAGGGCATGATGGAACGGAGCAACGACGAGGACGAGAAGACTAGTTTCGACTATGTTCCCCTCACTTGACTTCGGTCATGTATCCCCTGACTTCGGTCATGCGTGAAAGGCAACACAGTAACCGTGGTACGAATGTTATATGTGCTAACGAATTGAATGCCTCCAATTCATAGAATCACGATGATGGATGGAGCATTCACGGTCGTCGACGCGTTGATCGCGTGCGGCGTAAACAATATAGTCTTGTTCATGGAACAGACGCAAGCTCAGCGTATTGCAGTGATATCTTTGATACCTTCACTTCTTGCAAGGATATCACATTCAAGGAGCTCGATGAACACTTCAAGACATATTTTGATCTTAGTGTGTTACAGGGTCAGATTCGCTTGAACCTGGCGTACGCAAGAATATCAAGGCTTTCGTGCAGTGGGCACGCGATGAGCTTCGACTCGGACGTGACCCTAGTGACTCTGCCTTCCCAATAGGCCAAGTTACTGCCTCATTCGCCGATACCATACTCATGAGAAATACAAGACGGACTCCAGGACCCTCGCAGAAGCGGCCAAACCGGAAAAGTTCAAGGAGGCAACAAAGTGGGAAGACTGGAAACCCACCTTTGTGAATAATCTCCGTGCTATACCCGGCCGCGATGGAGTTCCACTTAAGTATATTTGTCGTGAACATGGTGGACCTGTCGTAGAAGAAAATGCCGACTTCCTTGACGATTATGTCGCAATGGCCCCATTGGACGGCGACGCATATGCCATCGACACGGTTCAAGTACATACCTTCCTGGTTAACTTCGTCGCTGGCAATGATACTGCGGAAGCCAAGATTCAAGGCTTAGCCAAACCAAATGATGGACGCGAAGCTTTTAAACGCCTTGTGGAACACTATGAAGGGGTCGGCATACATGCCGTGGACATCCGCGAAGCGGACGAGGTAATCAAGTCCCTCTTCTATTCTGGTGAGAGGCCCCCTCATATGTGGTGGTCCGAATTCGAAAAGCGTTTGACGCGTGCGTTCAATGCGTATGTCAAAAGAGAAGGCCGAGTCGTGTATTCAAACTCCATGAAGATTCGCTTGTTGATTGACAAGATAAAGGCGGACTTCCTCAATCCCACAAAAGCACAATTGGAAATAGAATTGTCTCGTGTGACACACTTTTCAATTTCGATTTTTTGCATCGCCTTTCTGTCCGTCACCCGCTCATCCGTTGAAACAGTACTGCGCCTTCTCGTGCCGATCACCATGACTGAAGGAACGGTCCCGTCCCGTTTGCTCTCTGAGTACATACTCCCCCCTGACAACGATCCCCTTTTCGGTTTCGAGACTACTTCGTGGTTCGAACCATCCTCGTTTGATATGATTCCACCTGAAACTGAAGGAGAACGGTACCGCCGCCTCTCTGACGAAACGATCTATCGTCAATCAATTACAACCACTCACTGGCACAGGTACGCAATCCTTGCTCGCCACACCATTGAAGGTCCATGGTTCGACGAGATTTGGAACTCTTTCACTACCGACCCGTCCCCTTCATCATTTGATTTGGTATAATTTTATGTACCATGTCGACAGAAAATCGACATACCTGAGAAACTACAATCTTGGGCCATGTCTATTTCCCAGCCATTCCTTTCGATTCATGCGCCAGACATTCTATCATTGGATACAACATCGACATCCTGGAAGTCTATCCACGGGAAGATAAACCCTTGGAAAAAAATTGGGCCTCACAACAAGATGACGAATCCATACAAAAGGAAGAAAGATCCCGCCCACACGCCAACCTGCAATTGGCAAAAAGACTCCTGCGGCTCGCCTCCAACCTGCCATCTCAGACGTCTCCTGCTCCGATCCCAGAGGAGACCGATGAATCCGGCGACACTAACGGACAACAAGTGCAAGCCAAAGAGAACAACACTCGCAGCGAGAAGTCGCTTTCCTCCAATTCGATGGCATCATCTCACGACGCCAAACAATCTGCCTTGATTCCCAATTTAAGCATTCCACTTAATGACGGAACTCACCGTGTGACTTTCCGCATTCAAATGACTATTGACACCCGCAATGTTGAAAAACAGTCCGATGCACTGAATCAGTCGATTTATGATTTCCTTGTCAAAGTTTTTCTTGACAGCGACGGAATGCTATACAACTGGCACTCTGAAGGTCTGGAGAATCCAAGAGTCGTCTCTCAAATGTCTCCTTCAGAAGTCCGCACTTATCTCCCATCAGTCACGGTCTCACCAACTCAGTCACTCGTTGTAATTGCCACTCGTTTTGGTTTCAACTCCAAGAACCCAACCCCCTGGAGAAACAATCCAAACACAACGAACAATCTCAATTTACACAAGGCTACTGTGGCGATTTCTAACTCGAAAAGTGTTGGAGGAAAACATGTGGTCGCTGGTTACATTCTTCTCAAGGCTCCGAATCTAACTCATCGAGTTAGATATCTTCAGTATTTACGAGGTCAACTACCAGACGCGACTCCGTATTTCGACATTTTCCTACATCGCCAGACCCCTCTTGAACAGAAAATTGACCATCTTGCGATCTTATGCGGGGAACGATACGTCCATAGTTTAAGCCAAGCACTCTTGAACTTCCTCGATGGAAGCAAAATTGGAGTATACCTTCCAAGGTTTGCTTTCGAAAGTATGTCCACAGAGCAAATCCAGACAGTTTTTGCAAAACACGACGCGTACGTCAAATCCCTAAGGATGATTCCCTTGGCACCGTTCATAACCAACATTGATACACTCAGATCGGAACATTTCCCAAACGGAACGACAAAAGAACGAAGCACTCGTGAATGGTGTCTTTCGTTGACCGAAGCGGATAGTACTACCTCTATCAAATGCGATGTTGTGAACGGAGGATATGACCAGAAAGCGTACATGTTGGTCCCACCTCAACATTACGAACGGGTCCTCTCTGAATTCTCAGATTACAAGGGTCGAGTATTTCCCTTCAGGCAACGAGAAGAGAGGTTTCGATCATCAATTGGGCGACCACCGGCTGTTATTGAAATCACAAGACAAAAAATAAATGAGAGTCTCGCAATTTTCGACAGCCTTGTTTCCCCGACGGAGAGTGGGCGAAATGACGCAACTATTGCAACAAAACCAGCTTCTAAGGACGCTGATCGCCGTGGTTCATCAGTTTCATCTCGGTTCTCATCCAACACTTCTATTTCGGAATCCACTGTCGACTCTTACCAAGGTCAGCAATCCATAGCAAGTCTACCATTACGACAGCACAGAAATCAAGATGATCAAACGGTAACAACGGCGTCATCAAACTCAGGCAAGGCAACCTCTATATCGTCCACACAGGCTCGTTTTCATGAACTGGATGCGATATGGAAACGTCAGAGGAAAGATCACGACAAACTGAGCAAGATCACTGACGACAGACTTAGTCAAATGGAACGACAATTTCACCGCCTCGACACTATTGACAAATCTTTACAAGATTTTAATACATCGCACGAAGAACACAAACTTCGTTTCAGGGGTTTGGAAAGTCAAGTGGTTCAATTCATGGAGCGTCAAGTCACTATGGGCGACAATGTGCTATCCATTGAGGATAAAATCAATTCACTCATATCTGTCGTCACATCACTGGCTGCCTCAAAGGAAATTCCAGTTCAGGCGCCGCCACAACGGATAACTCCCAAAACGCAGTTTACCAGCAATCTCAGTATGGCACCGACTCAATTCTACAACTTGTTGACACGGGAGATTTCGATTCCAATAAGTCCAGCTCTGACTCTTCCGACGAATCAATGTCATACCGCTCCACAACATCGTTCCCGTCACCAGAGAGAAAAAAAGTACGCTCTTCTCCACCCAGCAGCACCGATTCCCATACTTCAATCCGTTCACAGACACACCCGCAGCATACTAGCGAATTGACTCAATTTGAGTCGCAACAGCAAGGCGTCGCCTTTCCATCATCAGAACTCGACGAAATCTCTACCGTACTGGAAGCTCAATACGAATCCAAAGCTCCAGACGGTGGGCTAAACAAATGAGTTTTTTCTGTCCTCGGACCAAGACGTTTGAACCAGCGCACAGGTTTTCCAAACGTCCGCACATAAGCACTCCTCCTCTTCCTACATCGAGTTTACTCTCGGCTCCGCGAAGTCGACCAAATCGACATGCATGGGCATCACCGACAGATCCACATGTAACCACATCCTTTGGCGATTCAATAACACAAAAATCCCAATCGTCTATTCGGTTCTTTTTCAAAACGTACACGGATTGACTTTTTCTCAGGCCTTGAAGATTACCACTATTATCTTCAGTCCATAAAGTCTTTTCACATAGATGTGGCAGGCTTAGGAGACAAATACATGCTGGCAGCACAACCATCTTCAGAGCGACTTCAAGAAAATACTGGAAACACCATCAACAAAGCAGAGTTGTTTTCGGGTACCGTCCCAGGCTATCGATCCTTGCTCTGTTGAATCGACATATCAACCAGGAGGTTCCTTACTGCGGTAACGGGTACAATCACATCAAGCATCTTTGGAGACAGTATTCAAGATCTAACGGGACTCGGAAGATGGTGTGGTTTCACTATCCGCGGCTCGAGCGATTTCAAGTTAACGGTGATCACCGCCTACAGAGTGTGCTCTGGAAATGTGAGGACATCTCCACTCGGCAGTTCGTTCAGTAGGGAATACCATTATTTCAAGGATCAAGGCTATAAGTCTCCTAATCCCAGAAAGCTATTTTTCCAACACCTGGCAGAAGTAATAAGACAACTCCAGGACGATGGGAATGCTATCCTTTAATGATGGACGCGAATTCACAACCGCATAATGAATCATTTTTCGAGAATTTTCTGGTCTCTTGCAACCTCGTTGATCTTCACCAAGATAACCCACCCAACTCGACGTACATCGGCTCCCCATCCCGCCGCATTGACTTTATCTATGGCAGCGAATCTCTAGCACAAAATGTGTGAGAGCAGGCGCTTTGGCATACAACGAGGGTCCGCAATCTGACCACAGAGGCTTATTTGTTGATCTCGAGATTGGGAACTTCAGAAGAACCTGATACAACAACCACTAGCTCCGTCAACTCACCGGCCACTTCACACAAACAACCCGGAGCTAGTGTCATCATATCTCAATCACATGCGTGTGTATTATGAATCGCACAACATGTTTTCCCGCATGGATCATCTCTATTCATCTCATTTGACTATGAGTAAAGATGAGCTGCGCAGGAAACTTATCCAGTGGGACTCGGACCAAGGTAGAGCGATGGCTGCTTCAGAGAGAAACTTACGAAACCCCGAAGAAGTTTGACTGGTCTCCAGCTCTCGGAACGCGGCAATTATAAGGCGCTATTGGATTCTTAGACTTCGAGAATCAACAGCATCCAAAACTATGCAAATACCTTTCGGAATTGGCAAGAACGCATTCAACGTCAGGATCCTTCGTTCTCTTTCCCCTCATCAACCAAAGTTTAGATACACCTACAATCCGGAAACATCTCAACTGCGCAACGCGTAACTTCCGCAAATGTCAGGTTTCCTCTCTGGATCTTCGAATCAAGTCATACGAAGAGTTGCTTGATACCTACACGCAAGATGATGGTTTCGGAATTTCAGAGGAATCACAACGGAAAGCAAAAATTGTTCGACGCACGATCCAAACCGAGTCGTGCCGAGGTCTTTATCACCATCTCAGACAGGAACTCAATCCAGGATCCTTCTCCCAACTTTCGAAGATACTTGTTCCAAGGAATAAGAACAGCGTTGAAGCTACTCCACCCGGGACCAGCATTCATTCTATATTAAACGCGAACGATCAATCGGACATTGTTTGGGACACTGTTCTCGATAAAGCGACATTGAGCGTCATCTCTAACCTTCAACAGAGAGGCGTTTAGAGCTGCGGCATGTTCACCTTGTGGAAGCGGCGTCATTTACGACTCTCTGACCTTTACGAGTATTTCGGATGACGCAAAAATTTACTTGCGGGAATCGTTCCAGATCATTGGCATGGAGACGACGAGATTCTTAAGGAGTTCTTATTATCCTTCACAGTTCCCGCGGCAGTACTCAACAACGACCCTATCTCCGTCGAAATAACGGAGTCCGATATTGTAGTTGGTTTCTCTAAGTGGAAAGAAACAACTTCAACGTCTCCCTCTGGTCGCCATCTCGGACACTACCGCGCAATCATTCAGGATCCCGATTTTCTGCGTTGTCTAAGGCAATTTTGTCTATTGTCTTAACTCATGGTATCTCTCTTCCCGATGGCAGAATGCTACAAATGTTTTGATCGAAAAGATCAAGGAGACCCCAGATTGATCGACTTCGCATTATTCACTTATTTGAAGCGGATTTCAATTTCATTCTTAAGCTTCTTTGGGGATCGCGCCTGGTTCGGAGAGCCGATGAATTAGATCTACTCCATAATAGCCAATTCGGATCAACGCCACGTCGAACCACAATGGACCCTATTATGATGACGCAGCTAACAACCGACCTTTGTAGAGTTCTGAAAACGAATCTGGTTCGTTTCGACAATGACGCATCAGCTTGCTATGATCGCATTATTGTTGCACTAGGTATGTTGGCAGCCCGTCGGTGCGGCATGCCTGAGAACGCAATCTTGAGCCATGCTAAGTCCTCGAGTTTATGAGATACACGGTGAAAACATTCTACGGCGTCTCATATGACAACTACCATGGAACAAGTTTTGAGCCTCTATTCGGCACAGGTCAGGGCAGTGGTGCATCACCCGCTGTATGGTTATCTTTGGTGGTTCTGTTATTGCATACACTGGATAAGGTCATTCCAGAACGTATGACCTTCCAATCGCCAGACAAATCTGTGACCTCATCAAGGCTTGCAGACGCGTTCGTGGATGATACGTACTTGGGCTTCACCGATGCAGAGGGCCAAATGGAATACGACAACTTAATCCGTCGTTTGCAAGAAGTCGCTCAGACCTGGTCACATCTTCTTCATCTGTCGGGCGGCAAACTGAACCTTTCCAAATGTACCTGGTATATTATGTACTGGGAGTGGGTTTCCGGCAGACCGCGTCTTCGACCTATCGCGCATACTGATCCGCCCATAGAACTCAACTCGGCAGAATCGGGACTCACGACTACCATTAAGCAGGTTCCACTAGACAAGTCGGCACGTATACTAGGAGTGCATCTAAACCCGTTGGGAACATTTTCGGACCACATCAAGTTTCTCAAGAGCAAAGCGGATACATTCGCTGTCCGCCTTCGCTCTCCTCGGATAACTCCGTCAGACGTCATGACGTTCCACCGGTCCATTTATGTTCCCATGCTTCGATACAGTCTTGCAGCCATCGCGGCGGATAGCGAAGAAAGCCTTCATCAAATCCAGACAAAGATCATCCCATCCATGCTTCAAAAGCTGCAGGTTAGCTCCAAACTCCGACCTCTATCCGACATGGGCCAATAGAATATGGTGGCATGGAACTATACGACGTACGTACGGAAGCAGGCATCGAACAAATCAAATATCTTCGGAACGATCTACTCGGGCTCGGCAACAGGCACTATGATTCGTATCAATCTGCACCATTCCCAGTTGGAAGCAGGAGTCGGACAACCATTGCTCGAAAATCCATCATATGAGATTCCATACCTAACTCCTTGTTGGATACTGTCTCTTCGAAAGTTTTTGGCGACACACAATGCAACT
The DNA here is from genome assembly GCA_022925895.1 of Fragilaria crotonensis. NCBI lineage: Eukaryota > Bacillariophyta > Fragilariophyceae > Fragilariales > Fragilariaceae > Fragilaria > Fragilaria crotonensis. The sequence goes on along the minus strand of JAKSYS010000171.1, from coordinate 14,614 downwards.
ATCACAATCACCGATCAACCGCAACTGTCTCTCAAAACCGACTCCGATGCCTTCATCATGCAGCAATCCCATCTCGCCCGATATTCCACTGCACATCAACGAGATTTGAATCTGGTTAGGATGTACCTTCAAGTCACATCACTTGCAGATCTCACCGATCCAGGGAGACTGTCGGCAATCCATACAGATTTTCTTAATGGACGTCGACCTCCTCATTGGAAAACTCATCATATATGGCCCAGGCAGGAAGCTCCGTCAGCCCATCAACGCCGCTTATGGAAGAGATACATAACATCGTCCTTCCTTCGCTATATCCCGTTCTGGAAGACACCGCCTACTTCTTCTACTCCATCAACCCCAACGGGAGAGCGTCCGACCTCCAAGAAAGTCGAGATGGCTCCGACGTCCTTCCCGACCATACGTGATTACCTCGCAACACTTTCCCGAACACAAAGACGACTTGTTGAGGACGTGACCCAAGTGGCAACGGATCTCCAGGTTTGGCGGGCATTTCGATCTAGAGAGCGTTTATATATCGCGTCCGACGGAGGGCTTTCCGGCAACGAAGGGACCTTTGGATGGGTCATCTCAACTAGGAAGTTTCCTCTCTTTCAATGCGGAGGCCCGGTGGACGGCCCGTTTGATACCAATTCATCGACGCGAAGCGAACTCGCGGGCTTCGCTTCTTCTCTTCTGTTTATAACAGGGCTTGCGCGTTATTGGGGATTGAAACACAGAAGCCGTTTCAAGTGGATTACCGATAGCAAGGCAGCGCTTTCAAAAGTTCGGTTGATAACACGCCGCGGATGGAGGGCAACCAGACAACCAAACGAAGCAGATCTCCTTTCCATCATCGCATCCCTTCTGCAGGAATTGCGCTGTAAGGTGGTCTATGCTTGGATCAAAGGCCACCAAGACCGATTGAATTCGTACGATTCCCTTCCCTTTCTCGTTCGTCTAAACGTCTCCGCGGATTTCCTTGCAACTCGGTATCGTTTAAGAGGCAAACTCAAGTCCTCACAACGTGTCGATCATGACCCATCTCAAAAAATATCAATCTCGATACATGGATGCAGGCTCACAAGCCAATATGACGACTGTCTCCGTTTTCACATCAACGGGTACCATCTGCGTCAGTATATCCAGGACAAGAGAAAATGGTCGGACAAGGTATGGGACGACGTGGATTTTGACATTTTGGTACCCACTTCCGCCGTTTGCGACCTTCACAACGCACCCAGCATATGAAATTAGTTCACGATCAGTTACCTCTGGGATGGAGGCGACGTCAACAATCTGCGACAAATGACCAACATCTGGAAACATGCCCATGCTGTTTATCTGACAAAGAGACGACAGAGCACTTTCTGAGATGTCACAGCAACGATCAGCTATTCGAAGGAAGATCCCAGATATCGAAAGACTCTTACGAGAAGTCGCCCCATCTGCTGAGACACCTTCTGATGGACGGAATCAGACATTGGCAGCACACCGGGAACCAAGAATTTTACCCACAACCATGCAGCAGTATCCACAGCACATGAGGGAGGCCGTCCACAACGTTCTACAGAAACAGTCGGCAATTGGATGGGACAATGCTCTTCGGGGATACCTCAGTAAAGCATGGACTCATCTTGCATCCCTCGACAAAGACGATGCGTCCAAACAAATTGATTCTCGTCTCGCACGTCAACGAATGCTCAGGACTATTTCGGCACTCCATGCATATACACGCTCAGCCTGGATCAACAGGAATAAACTGCTCCACTCCACAGAGCATAACGAGGCAGAGCGTATCAGGTCTTCCCATCAATCAGAGATCAGACATTTTTTCCTTCATCGAGACGAGGTATGTTTCGAGGATCAATATCTGTTCCGCTTCACTCTGGAACAAATTCTACGTGCACCAAAATCGACTCAAGTAAGGTGGCTCCGTAGAGCCGTCCGTTCTGCTGCTAAAAAGAAGAATGCGCCAAATACCCAAATGCTCATGACAAATTTTTTCCAACCGAAACCGACACTATGATTAACCTACAGTGGCGCGGTGTCAATGTACGACAGCTTCTGCTCGGTATGTGTTTAGAGCTCTCGCAGAAGTGAATCTGCCGGAGCGGGGTACACGGCGAATCCCGGAAGGTTTTTGCGTGGTGATAACCCGATAATTAGTTCTTTTATTATTATTAGAATTGTCTCGTGTTCCGATGACCATGACGTATGAGCAAGCTCTGTCGTTATTTCGCAATATGGTTAATCAGAAACACCCGCCCCAGATGGGGGCGGCTCAGAATCGTATCAGGCGCAACATCAACCAAATTCATGCGGGTCGCGGTTCGAGGGGACAATCCACCAGTCGTGGTGGCTATGGTCGTGGTGGACGAGGCGGACGAGGCTCGGGTCGGGGTGGGCGCGGCAATATTCAGAAGACTCGCAACGATAGCCGCATTATTACACTCACCGACGGGTCTCAAATTGAGTACCATGCCTCTTTCAGTTTCCCACGTCACGTTTATCTCAAGTTCAAGCCAGAAGATAAGGAAACGCTTCGCCAGGAACGCGCAGCATTTAATGAACAGCGCCGTAATCGGGCCGAGGTCCAAGAACTTCGCACTCAGGCGACTCCATTACAAGTCTCGCCACCTGTCGACAGCGTTTCAGTCTCACAGCGCAGTCAGGTTAGCCAAATCACGACTGGACAGTCCGTCATGGGTGGGCGGAACGAGCAAGCTCACATCCGTCAAGACCGCCGCATTGCAGCTGTCACTTCATACCGCCACGTTGCGTCTTCCACGCATTTAATTCGTTCCGCTTTCGATGACCCACCTGTCAACACGGCAGCTCACAACGAATGCGACTCTAATGCGGATACTTGTTGTCTTGGCAAAAATTTTATTGTCCTTCAAGCCACTTATCGTACTGCGGATGTATACGCGTACGATTCCTCGATCAAGCCACTCGAGAATGTCCCGATCGTCATTGGCGCAACTGCCTATGATGATCCTGCGTCTGGCCAAACTTTCATTTTGGTGTTCAATGAGTCCTTGTACTACGGCAATTCACTCGACCATTCCTTAATTAATCCCAACCAATTACGAGCCTATGGTATACCGTTTTGGGATAATCCTTATGACCAAGCACGTCCTCTATCTATCGAAGTGGACAACGACTTATCTATTCCCCTTTGCACTTCGGGAACCAAGATTTACTTTCGTTCCCGAGTCCCAACCGTCACCGAATTGGCGGAATGTACCCATTGCACGTGACGAGTCCTTCCCCTTGGGATCCTTCACAAGTCACCATGCTACAAGAGATGAATCAAGGCGGAACTGCACCATGGAAAAGATCATTGCCGTCTGCATCTGCTTCCTTTCCGTTGATGTATGAGTATTTGGAAGCAAGTTCAGATGATGCCCTTTTACATTCGGTTGATCCATCCCTTGTGCAGGTCGGTCATCTTCCACGCTCAAGACACATTCCAGAAGTTGACTCGATTACTTATGAACACCAAGACATTCCATCTCGCCGCACTTTCGTCAGCACCGAGCGACATGTTAAGGTTTCGGCGGAATTGTTGGCAGATCGGTTTGGTATCGGCCCCAAGAGAGCTCAACGTACTCTGAGGGTCACGACGCAACGTGGCGTCCGATCCGCAATCTTACCAATCGGAAGGCGCTATCGGGCGGATCGTGTGTTCGGAGTCAAGCGATTGTCGGGCAAATTCGCCACAGATACAGCGTATGGGAAGTTCAAGTCCCTTCGTGCCAACGTAGGTTGCCAAATATATTCACACAAGTGCGGATTCAAGGTTGCCTACCCTATGATCAAAGTTGATGGTAATCACGTTGGAGATACCCTGACGCAATTCATTGGAGATTTTGGAGTACCAGCACATCTGACATTCGATGGTGCTTCCGTACAAACCGGTCCGAAGACGCGTTTCATGGACGCAATTAGGCGTTACGAAATAAAATATCATGTGTCAGGTCCTCGACGCCCAAATGAGAACCCGGCAGAGCAGAGTATCCATGAAGTCAAAAAGAGGTGGTACCGTATTATGCTGAAGAAAAAAGTACCCCCGAGACTTTGGGACTATGGTTTTGTGTGGGTTTGCGAGACCGAGAACTTGTGCGCCAACTTTTCGAAGTACGCGGAAGGCCGAACCCTTTAGAGATCATTACGGGTGAGACACCCGATATATCAGAGTATTTAGACTTTGAGTTTTACGATTGGGTGACTTTCCGCAGTAATGCGGGTCTGGGAGATGTACAACTTGGCAGATGGCTTGGTGTGTCTCACCGTGTGGGTCGCATGATGTCCTACTGGATCCTTCCGGAAAGTGCGATCCCGGTTTCAGCCACTACGGTACAACGATTAACCAACGACGAACGGAGCACTGACGAAATGAAACAACGGATGTCGGAGTATGAAACAAAAGTAAGATTTGCTTTCGAGGCTAAATCAGCGGACATTATGAACACGTTGAAGGATGTGGAACCAAGCAAGATCATCGATCACGAGAATGAAGACGAGGAGTTCTTTGCAGAATTCACGAGTAATTGATGACGGGACTTTGCCACATGCCGAAGATGAAGAGAACGAGGTGATTCGAATGACAGAGGTGGAACCTGATCATTACCTTGGCATGGAATTGGCACTTCCCGAGGCGATGATGGGACGATGATACACGCACGCGTAACGAAACGTCTCAGAGATGATGAGGGGAATCCCGTTGGAACAGCAAGCAGTAATCCCCTATTGGACTCGCGAGCGTACGAAGTCGAGTTCGTCGACGGGAACGTTGAGGAACTTACCGCCAACATCATAGCGGAGAATTTGATTGCTCAGGTTGACGAAGAAGGTCACCGACAAATGATGCTGGAGGAGATCCTAGATCATCGCATTACCTCGGAGGCAATTCCAAAAAGCCAGGGGACCTATGTCAATCAGTACGGCGTTACACGACGAAAACAAACCACGCGAGGCTGGGAATTGCTCATCCAGTGGAAGGATGGATCTACGGATTGGGTTGCAATGAAGGACTTTAAAGAGTCTTACCCCGTTGAACTAGCTCTCTATGCGGTCGATAGAGGGATCAGTGATGAACCTGCTTTCGCATGGTGGATCGATTATGTGTTGAAAAAGCAGAAACGCATCCTACAAAAGGTCAAAGCGAAATCGAAGTATTGGGCTCGTACGCATAAGTACGGAGTACGTGTACCAAAGAGTATTAAGGAAGCAATCGAAATTGATAGAGAAAACAACAATAGCCTTTGGATGGACGCAGTCAAACTCGAGATGAACAATGTTCGCGTCGCATTCGAAGAATTTGATGGTGACCCGAGTACTCTGATTGGGTACACGCAAATTACGGGCCACCTTGTTTTCGACGTCAAGCTCGGTGAGAACTTTAGACGCAAGGCAAGGTACTGTGCAGACGGGCACAAGACAGGAGCACCTGCGTCAGTAACATACAGTACAGTTGTGTCGCGAGATTCGGTACGAATCTTACTCACCATTGCTGCCCTTAACGAGTTAAACGTTCTTGGAGCTGATGTACAAAATGCCTTTCTTACCGCACCGAATAAAGAAAAGTGTTGGATGGTTGCTGGACCCGAGTTTGGTCCGGATGAAGGAAAGGTCTTTTGGTGGTGAAGGCTCTTTATGGATTGAAATCGGCAAGTTTCAGTTTCCGTGCGTTCATGGCAGAGAAACTAGTGGAACTTGGGTTTCAGTCCACGCTTGCTGACCCTGATGTGTGGCTACGAGCTGCGACGAAGAATGACGGTGAGTCGTACTATGAATACGTGCTCATGTATGTCGATGATATTTTGGCAATTTCCTGTAATGCCGAAGCAATCATGAATGATGTTCAGACTACATTCAAGTTCAAGAATGACAAAGTTCAACTTCCTGAGTTTTATCTCGGAGCAAAATTGCAAGAGAAGTTTCTAAATGGAAAAAGTGTTGGACGGTGTCGAGCCATGATTATGTTAAAGCTTCTATCAAGAATGTACAGGAGGCAATTAAGGGTACGTCGCGAAAATTACCAACCAAGCATGTCGAAACACCTATGTCCGCGTCGTATATCCCAGAATTGGACGCCACCGAAGAACTTAACGATCGAGACACTACTTTTACCAAGAACTCATAGGTATCCTTCGATGGGCCACTGAGATTGGACGAGTGGACATCCTGTTGGAAGTGTCCTTGTTATCACAGTATCAGGCCAACCCGCGAGAAGGCCACATGGAGCAACTGTTGCATGTCTTTGGATATCTGAATCGCCATGCCAAGGTGACGATCTATCTTTCACCAGAGCTTCCGGTAATTGATTATGGCGACTTTAGAACAAGGAAGGAAGACTTTGCAGAGATTTATCGTGATGCTGAGGAAGCCATGCCTCATCGCATGCCAGTGCCGCGTGGCCGGAGTGTGACGACAACTGCTTACGTTGATGCATCTCATGGTGCAAACAAGGTAACGCGTCGATCGCATACGGGATATATCTTGTTCTTGAATCGCGCTCCTATTGTCTGGTATAGTAAGAAGCAACAAACGGTGGAAACGAGTGCCTTTTCGGCAGAATTTATTGCGATGAAAGCATGTCTCGAAGCGATTGAACATTTGCGGTTTAAGCTGAGGTGTTTTGGTGTCCCAATGCCAAAAGGCGAACCAACGCATGTGTTCTGTGATAATGAGAGTGTCGTCAAAAATACTTCTAATGTGGAATCGACGCTCAATAAGAAACATTCATCTGTAGCTTACCATTTCTGTCGATGGTCAGCTGCTGCGGGATTATTTCCGTTGCGCACGTAAGAACGGATTACAATTTGGCTGATTGCTTCACGAAGAGGTTACCGGTTGCCAAACGAGATTTCTATTTGGAGAATGGACGTATTGATTTTGACGAATTGCGGCCATGCTAGTCATGGTGCCGTAATTCGAGGGGACCAAGTAAAATCCGTTAGGATATCTACTGTCCCATGAGTCTACTGTACGTCTTCGCATCTGTGAAATCCGGTGCTCAACCACGATTGCACGTTCAGTAGTGCATGATGTATGATGTATGATACGAATTCGATTCATAGTGTACACACAATTCTTTTATAACCATTTCGAGTAGTACCTTTGTAAGTTTCATCTCTATCTCCTTTATTACTGCAGCTACATTTATTTGAGGTTCGATTCACTGTTATGAAGTAAGAAACAAGGTAAGGGATTACTTTTTGATTATGAAAAAAGGCTCAACTGGTCTGGTATCGTCGTCTGCCAAGCTCAATGGGCAGCATTTTGAGCACTTCTGTACGCCATTTGTAAGTCCAACGCCAATTGAGTTGTAAGCTGCGCACTCTAGCGGGAACCTTATAATGCACTCCAAAAACGGCTTGACTAGTATTGTAGTGTAATTGGCAAACCAGAATTACACGAGAACCTTAATTGGCTCCTGGGGAAGCGTAACATCGGACAAGCAACCGATCGCTGCTGACACAACGGCGCTCAACGCAATCGATCTCCTTTTTCCCGTTGCGTAAGGCCTCTCAAAGGGCCAAGGTATGCATTGGGATTGGCCTCCCAGCACACGATAGTTGCTAATTGACTTCAAATCTGACGTGTATGATGTCACCTTGCGCCTGGTGAAGTAGATTGGTTATTAACGCAACGATTAACTTAATCCACTTGATTATACGAGTACATTGTCTGAAAAGGACAACTCCTTGCGAGAGCAGTTATCGATCTGAGAGGTGGCGGAGCAGATGACAAGAGCGTTGTCGTTTGCTTTCAGAACGCCGAGCCATTTCCGCTCTATCCCAAGCAGCTCTGGAATGGAGTAGAGGTCGCTAGCCGTTGAAGCAGAACCGACTGGACCGCCAAAAGGAAAAAAGCCAACCGGCTAAAAAGATGGAGAGCCAACTGGTGTTCCAACAGGAGAACCAACTGGAGTTCCAACAGGATAACCAATTGGAGCTCCAACCGGAGAACCAATGGGAGTTCCAATAGGAGCAAAAGGAGCAACAGGAGCGAAAGGAGCAACAGGAGCGAAAGGAGCAACAGGAGCAACAGGAGAAACGACAGGAATAGCGCATTGGTCATAAGCATTGCAAACCAAATCTGCTTGGCAAGCATTGTTGTTCCCGTTACATTCGGAAGCACCTTCCCAGCATTGACAATCCGAGGTGCAGGGATTAGCAAGGTATTGGCTGAGCGACCGAGCTCCACTGACACACTGGTACAACAAAACCACCTGGCGTATGTCTTCCGCGTCAGCTGCGGTTCGCTGTCCAATGGCTTGCGGGGCTGTGATCGTATCGCGTCCGTTGAATGTAAAATCTTTCTTGGCATAGTGCATCACCGAACCATAGTCGTATGGACTTCCGAGATTGTTAGAGGCGAGTCGCTTATCGAAGTTGTGAATCTTTTGTGGATCAACATTTTGAAAGTTGATCTTGACAAAGTTATCTCGATCAGGGCGGCTTTGTTCGTGTTCGAATCCCAGAGCATGAAGAAACTCGTGTTGGACGATTCCATGAGTGACACATCCGTTGGATTGTAAACTCAACTGTTGCCGACCGCCTTGCTTTCCTACGTACGACCAACAACCGGCTCCGCTTATAACAATAATATAGTTGATCTCTGAAGTACGACGAACGAACTTGACCACTTTGCTCCGATCACTGAGATCTCTAAGGGCATTCTCTATGACCGCAACTGCGTTAGCATTGTGTTGACCGGAAAATGCGTATGGGACTTGCACAACTCCGTTCACTCTGGTAGTCCAGCGCCTGTTGACATCAGCTTGTCTATCCGTGGAGTTGCCTTTTACGATAAGTCCCTTGTCCTCGAGTTCTTGAGCGACTGTTGGTCCGTACGCCTGGATGATGGACTCATAGTCCGGAACAATGTCGCCTTCGAAGAGTCCTGCTGTAGCGTTGGTCGACGATGGGACAGGAATTGAAGCACTTTTCCCGGAATCACCATGATGGCTCCTCATTCCTTTGCCCATACCCGCCACGCGTGGGTGCGAACCTGTTGTGCCGTTCACTTTCCTGCCACGAAGGCCGCCATCTGGCTGGTACTGTTTCATGAAGAAAGGATGTAACCAATGGTGAGAGAAAAGCAATGAATGCGCTCCTTTACGATCAAATCATCCGTCTTGATCAAGACGAGACTTGCACTCTGAGCTTGCGGTGATGTGCTGCTACCACAGGTACAGTAGTGGCTTAACAACTTACTTTTTTTGGTGGTACTGTGAGCTGCATTACCTCCAGTTGCGGTGCAGAGAGGCAAGAATGATAGGAAGAATGCTGTGAGCGATGCACCTTTCATGGCTGTTGCTTTGAGGCTTTTGCTTGTCGATATCCTTGAATTTTCAGCTCACCGATGGCATTGTCTGAAGTTTGCTGTTTTGTGTGATACGCCTTTATGAATGAATTGTATCCAAGTTGTGCCACTTGCCCGACTGATACTGAACAAGTATGGCTGGATGCACGTTTTGTGAATTTAGGGTAGCCTCAGTAGGACTGGTATGCTATTTATTTAGTTTCGAGCCGACACACAATTGCTTAACTCGTCAATCAACACACTTCATTGTTGTCGACATTGACAACCGCATATCTCGCGTTACGTTGTGTCTCCCGCGTGCACTGATAGCTCAAAAGCATCATCAAAGGCACCAAGAGCAGTAGCAATATCAGTGCACGCGGGAGACGCAACGGATCAACATTTATCTTGTCGTGTGCTGAGGCCTGTAAACTGAGCCGTCGTTACATCTGCTCCTCGAACTAAAACCAATTGGAGGGGAGGTGTGGACAAGAATGCTTTCTCATGCAGTATCAAGAGTAATGGAATGAAGCCTCTGACACTTAAATTGTCACACACCTTCACCAAAATTGATATCGTTGAGTCTCTTGTTATACTCCTCGATAGAGATGATGGCAATCAAGTCCGTTCAACCAGAAATGCACTTCAATTTACCGTTTGCATGGCATCCTCTACCAAGAGCCATTGAAAAGTGAAGCATTCATATGCAGCTTTGGCAAAAACCTGTTCGCGGTTTCAAACAATATTGCGTTATCAATCATTGAGTCCAGAGATATTTCTTTTACTTGTGAGAGTCGCCTCCCGTGCTTCAACAGTGTATACGCGAATGTAGATGAGTACCTCAACGCATTCCTGATGAGCGTCACTTCCTCTTTGGTCACCAAGGCCGACAATGTAGCAAATCTTGGACACGCACATCGCCGGGGTCGCAAAAAGACCGTCGACCTGGTGGCGGAGCGGCATCAGCACCGCCAACCATCCAAACAAGTCAAGTGCCTGCTCCGCCACAACCAAGCAGCCAGACCAACCCCAATTCAAGAGCCCATGGCAGCTTCTCTAACAAGTCTCACAAGTTACAGACTGTGCACAATTGGAGGTTGGCATCACCCACAGAGGAGCGGAGAGAATAATGTCCGATTCAAATGACTGCTGGATGTGGTCGTGAATAAATCGCCATGTGGCGGGTGCGGTGTCCATCTGCACACTCGGGAGAAACGAGAAAGTCTAGAGCGCTGGAACGTGAAAGTGGAATATGGTATTGGGGTTGAGTAGTGGATGCAGTCTACACCGAAGACAATTTGTTGAAAGTGACATATCTGTTCCGCATTCTGATGATACTACGGCCGATTATTATTCGTTCTGCGGCTTCCTGGTTCTATAAATTACACACCTATTAGAAGAATCCTTTATTGGGTTGTCAATGTAATTCTACATTGATCTGAAGTTCATCACGAGTGCATGAAACGTTTGTGGCGAGGTGAAGATGTAGTATGCGTACCGTGTGGTCTGTGATCATCTGAGATATTCCTATTTTGTACTGGTGCCGCAGACTGAATTTGTTATAGACTAAAAATATATCATACCAGACCCACGAAGGGCTACCCAAAGCACTTTTTTCCTGCATCCAGCCATACTGTGGTGCGCTAGTGGGCTAGCTACGGTTGCTGTATGTCACAGTAGCTGACTAGCCGTTTGTATGTGAGTCAGCGTAGAGACGTGTTAGCGATGGATACGATCGTTCCGAAATGCACGGAGCGTATCTTATAATTTTTACGATTTACCTTGTGTTTACCTATCTTCTCTTTTATCTTCTTTTGTAAGTGTTGCACCACGGACCTCATGACGGTATTTACACGGTTTATCAGACCCATATGCGCAGCGTGAGCGAAATTATATTAGAACAGATTGTGTGTGCGAAGAAGGGTCCGAGAGTGAAATGTGCTTTATGATTTATTATCCCTTTTACGTCGCGCATGCGAACACCGAGGTGATTGTGCCATGCGTGCGAATACCGGATAAAATTGATGACGATCAATCACAGACGCCGGTGCCCATGTGCATATGTTGAACGATGAGGGCATCCTCCGACAACAATAGCGAATCAGCGTGAGCGAATGGAAGTCACTAGCGAGCTGATCACTCGCGACGGACTTTGATCTGTGATGTCTGTGCACAGATTCGTCGTTGGTGAGGGTATCCTCCAACGATATGCGTTTGTGATATAGTTTACTATGGAAAATCTTGATGGAGTTAACTTCGTCTTGCAGACAATTGGCTTTGATCTGGAAGCCGAACGTGTGGATTATGGAGGCAGGCCTTAACCAGTTTGAAGATTTCCGCTACCTTACGGAAAAGGATATCACCGACATGGCGTCCGAGTTCGGCAAGCGCACCCAAGCTCAGGGACGAATCGTCTTTGACTCGGGCGTACTAAAAAGCTCACCGGCATCATGCACTGGGTTCAGGATTGTTATCGAGCTGGCGACACCCCTTCCCACGAGGATTTTGACATAGCCATATTGTTTGAGGCGCTGAGCCGGGCTCAGATCAGGGTCCGATATCGATCTGGTGGCTACGACGCCAAAGCAGCAGATCCTGGTAAGTTCAAGGATGAGAGGAAATGGCCAGAGTGGAAAAGTCTTTTGTCAATTACTTGTCGGTCATCCCAGGAGTCAACGGTGTACCATTGTCATATATCGTGCGTCAGAATGAGTTCCCTGCGGAAGATGAGATGTATTCTTCGTTTAACGAGCGGATGATACACCGCGCGCCGCTGGACGGGCAATATTATCTTGCTGACTCGAGGCGCGTACACCAGCTTCTCCACGGGTTCTTGCAAGGTGAAAACACCGAGAGTTGGATTAGGGAATTGCGAAATACCAAGATGGACGGCGTGACATGATTGCGTTGCGTCACTACGCTGGTGAAGGCAATTCGACACGTCGCATCGCAGATGCGAAGAAATTCAGACAACTCTTCACTACAAGTCAGAGCGAGCGTTACCATTCAACAAATTTCTCGATTCCTTGCAGAGAATGTTTACTATATTTGAGGAGGAGAATGAGGCCATTGACCGAGCGTGCCAAAGTTGACGAACTCCTGACTAAAGTTCAGAACTCGGGGCTGACGGCAGCAATTGCCCAGCTAAGGTATCAACTAAACACCACTGGCGTCACATTCACAGTTGCTGCTAACCATCTTAATTCTGAAGTCTCACAGACCCCAGACTATCAATTGTCGAGAAAAATTAATGCCGTGAATACGAGCACTGGTGGAATGGCCGTGGATTTGGACGTGGCAGAGGCGGCCGTGGTGGTCGCAGCGGTGGTACTGGCCGTGGTGGTCGAGGTGGCCGTACCGGCAAGAGTGAAAATTACAAGACAGCATACTACTCCAAGGAGGAGTGGAGAAATTGTCGTACGAAGAACGTGACAAGATTCGAAAGGAACGTGATCGAAAAGGAGAGCAAGGAGGGACTAAGCGTAGCATCGCTGAGATGTCCACGAAGCAACTAACGACTGCAATTATCAGCTCAATCAAAGCGGCGACAGCGGATGCGGAGAAGACGACCTCGGAAAACGATACAAGCACACCGAAGAAATCCGATCACGCTGGTAATGCTTTTGGTGGAAAGGAGAGCGTCAAAAGGGTCAAATCGGGCTGACTCGAGGTGGCAGCGTATCAGTCGTCGGCGAGGCGCGAGCTGCCACCAACTAGCGATCGAAACATATCCTCCTTGCGAAATACAACCACTCACTTTGCCCGCTGCGAACTCGACTCACATGCCGACACGTGCGCACTGGGCAGAAATTTTATTCCATTATCTTTACAGGTCGGGTGTGACGTGACCCCGTATAATGCAGATATTTACGCACCAGAACGGAATGTGCCAATCATCAGCGGAGCGACAGCATGGACGTCACATGAAAGTGGACAGACGTACATTCTGGTAGTGAATGAGGGACTTTGGTTCGGTGACAAACTTCAAAATACCTTGCTCAATCCTAACCAATTGCGATACTCAGGTGTGAATGTCGCAGACAATCCTTTCAACACCGCAGAACCCATCTCGATCACACACGAGGATCTCACCATTCCATTATCTATCAGCGGTACAATAATTTTCCTTGAAACTGCGACTCCGACACAATCGGAGTTGGACCATTGCCCTCACATTCACCTAACATGTGATTCAGACTGGAATCCACAGACCGTTCGGCTGGCGTCGACCCACTCTGTGGAGGCGGAAGTGATAGCCGATGTTGAACCAGGGTTAGCGCAGATATCATCAGTGTACTGCTCGCAGGCGTTGGCGGAAATGATGAATCAACAACGATACCTCGGATCAACGCAAGTTGATATCCCAGCAGCGCGCACGTTTATCTCTTCCAATCGACATCCCCAAGTGACGAGCGAGAATCTGAGTGAAAGGTGGAACATCGGGCTCCAGCAAGCAAAACAAACACTGCAGGTTACCACTCAAAAGGGAGTCCGATCGGCAATTATGCCCCTCAGCCGGAGATATCGTACCGACTTGATGTACCAACAACGCAAACTGAGAAATCAGAAATTTTATACTGACACACTGTTCGGGAAATATAAATCTCTCACCAACAACACTTGCATACAGATATTCGCAAACGAATCCCAATTTGTGAAAGCGTATCCTATGGAAACGAAAGCGATGGCAGGGTCAGCGTTACGACAGTTCGTGCGGGATTACGGCGTGCCCGAAAGGTTGACATCTGACGGCGCTGCGGAACAAACAGGGCCCAAGACTGAGTTTATGAAAATCGTACGTAAGTATGACATCGATCATCATCTCAGTGAGCCTTATAGACCAAATCAGAATAGAGCGGAGTCGGTCATCCGGGAGGTGAAGCGAAGGTGGTTCAAGCATATGGTCAAGCGTAGAGTCCCAAAGCGACTGTGGGATTATGGTATTTATATGGGGTGTGAAACGATGTCATTGACTGCGAACTCGACTTTTCGTTAGCGGGGAGAACGCCGATGGAGCAAGTGACCGGGAGACACCCGATATATCGGATATCTTGATTTTGGTTTTTACGATTGGGTTTGGTACAAAGATAATGCTGAGTCGGGAAAACAGCTTCGGTCGGTGGCTCGGTGTGTCTCACCGGGTTGGTAATCTAATGTCGTATTGGATTTTGACTAACACTGGCCGAATTGTTTCGAGAACGACTGTACAACGCGTGACCAACTTGGAACAAGGCACGGATGAAGTGAGACAGCGAATAGGAAGATTTGATGCGAACATACGTGAGTTACTGAAGGATCA
>JAKSYS010000170.1:0-98670 GCA_022925895.1 Fragilaria crotonensis | reverse complement strand
AAAAACAGAATTGATGCCACTAAGGTGGTGACTTTACGGCTAGCCCGATAATGGAGCACGAGCGCACCGAACTTGGCGATAGTGATAAAGATGAAAATCCTGACCCAATGCACCGCTAAGACCTAAGGCAACAAGTAGAAAGCCCATGTCTTGACACATGCGAATAAATTCATGGACTTGATTCAAGACAACGAGTCCGACTCCCGCCAGAATGTTTTTTCCCAACTGAATGTTGTACATCAAGTCAAATGGTCCAACATGGTGAACCGCCATCAGCTTGTCCCGTAAGCACCAGTCCCACCATCGAAGCAAAGTGAGACGAAGAGAAGTAGTAAACCAATCAACTGGAGGCCGCATCTCCCATCTGGTCCGAACTGTTTTTCGATTTGCTTCCTCCCCCCATGAAAAGAGCAACACCTGCTACGATCATGGCAACATTGATGTACTTGCGCATCGGATAAGACTTTCCCATGACTGCTCCCATGAGCATGACTGGCACTGGCTTGCAAGATTTGGCAAGCACTTGAATGGGATAAATGACGTAGCGCAGAGATCGAACGGAACAAAAGGTAGATCCCATGGAAGTCAAACCCAAAACAGCAAAACGGGCAGGAGGTATCGATGTAGGTGTTTCATCACGGACATGTCGACCTGCGGCTGCTGTCAATGTGTAGAGGCCGGACGTGACAAAGAGGAAGGAGAGCTCGTGCAACTTTCGGCCTCCACTCGTTGCATATTCCAGCAGAAGTCCGTAGGCAACAAAGGAGACCATAATACCGAAGAAACAGGCAAAGAGCCACAGATTACGCGACATAGTGGAGTTTTCTTGATGATCAAGTGCGACAGGCATTTTTGGAACGTTGTAGAGAGAGTCTATCGTCGCGGTTTGTTCGCTCTTTCCTTTCTTTTGCATGGAAGTTTCCGCGGATGGCTGATGAATACTCACACTAGACGGCATGAACTCTATTCCTGGACAGGCGTCTCATCATGGAACATTTTGCAGCTTTTTAGATGGTAAGGTGGATACTTCAGTAGGCTTCGCCTGCCTAGCTCGTTCCTGATTTACCGGCCTCCAGCTGTTAGAACCACTGGTGGTCCCATTGTTTCTTCTCTCGGCGAGGACGACTCAAATCAGCCTATCGCTATGGCTGCTTGACGATCGACACCTGCAGGACGCGTAATAACTGAAATAGCACGCGATGGCGATTGGAGTTGAGACTGACAGCTGACAGCTTACTGCTGTCTTCTGACTGCTGACAAGCTGTTGGAATGGTTCACCGATGCGAATGGATGACCCAACACCCAACCCAACGAACGCGTTATTTCTATGATACTGTCGCAAAAGCAAGGTCACGACTGCGACAGCAAAAACAACCAATGCTCAGATTTCCAGCCTGTTTTATTGGATCTAGGAGCTCGAAAGTATAGTAACCACAGTTACCTAATACATTACTACTACTCCGAGTACTCAGTACTCGGAGTACTCAGTAAAAGTTCTGATACTTTGTACAGTACTACTACTCGATACTCGGGCGTACTCAGTGTTCAGCGTTCATGTGTTCATGTTTGTTGGTTGTTCATTGTTCATGTATGCATATGCTCTGTTAATTGTCAAGTACTACAAATACTGGAGTACTACTACCGGTACTTGTGATGCACGAAACCACGATTCCCCTCGATTCCAGAAGAGATTGGACGTGTCAACGAAGTGACGACTAACACACGTGATGGCCAATGGCCGCCACACTGAACCACACCGCAAATGAAGTTGAAGAACCTCCAGAAGTTGGGAAGCCTTCTCTGGCATCTTGTTGTGGCTCATGCCTTTCCATTGCCTCACCGACCGACAAGAACGCAAATCGGAGCCAGTTCGAGCAGCTGGGAAGACAAGGTTACAATACTGGATGGCCTGGACGAGCCTTTTGTACAAGCGCAATGGATGATGTCATCGATTGTAGAACGCGCACTGATATACCAGGATGCCACCGTGGATCCATATGCAATACTCGATCGGTTAGACATGAGTTCCTCGGAGCGCAAATTCGCTATGGAATCCCTCGAGCGAGCTGATGGCATAATCACCAGACCGGTATTAACAAGCGAAGAATGTGCTAAACTGAGGAACTTTGTTCGAAAGCAGATAAAGAATGATGGCATCGATCAAGTGGATGGATGCCCCGATTGGCAAGTGAATATCAGCGAAAAAAAGTTGAGCAAGATAATTGGCGTTGATGCCAAAGATCGACTGTGGAAAGTTCCCAGTAACTTGGACCCAGACGCAACGTCCTTCGATAATGTCGGTATCTTCATTCGCATGTATCAGAGAGGAACACGGCCTTGGATGCCCTTCCACCGTGATGGCAATCAATGGACAGTCAACGTCGCGCTTAACGGTAGCGGCGACTGTGTAGGTGGGCGATTGCTCGCACTTCACAATCGTGAACTCCAAGTGTTGGAGCGACAAGAAGGCGATGCCACCTGTCACAACGACAGCGTCTTCCATGCTGTATCAGCCATTGCTGAGGGAACGCGCTATTCCATGATCCTGTTCTTTCACAAGCATCTTTAGCATTTGACCATTGAAGTACTGTACATTTTGTACCGTATCACTGTATCCGAGTACCGTGTAAAGTGGAGGGGAGATGCAGTACGTATGTCACACCGTGTACAGGCCCAATTCAAATCACTGTGCATGAAACGGTGCAAGTCCAAGATGCGAAGTGCAGAACTTGCAAGCTGTGAATCATGCCCAGAACTCGAACATCAACTCACCTCCTGCTGCAGACATATTTGTTTCCTATGATGCAGCACAAGCACTTGGCTTTCTCCTGATCCTTCCTTGGAACACTGATTAACACCATGTCATCTCGTTTGGGTCGACAGCTCTACGTTCCGGCACTACACCTTTGGTATCGACCCATCCGATCATCATCATTAGCATCTTCGACTTCATCAACATGGTCAGTGGATATTGGAATGACAGATCACGGTTTGACTGCACTGGGGCAGATATCCAGCATAACACGCAGGAAGATCCTTCACCAGCATGTGGACGTTGGCGATGAAGTCCTTTCAATCGATTGGGACTTCAATGTCATTCACACGATCAACGAACCATCTTGGAATGTCGTTTCAGGAACCTACCAATTGCTGTCACCCGTACGAGGCAAAGTGGCGTACTTACTGGAAGGTGACGAGATTGATACGGAAGATCAAGTATTGTTGACGATCTCCACGGACGCGGAGTCATTGCAAGAGGCAATCCATCCGTTGGTAACGGAAGAACAGTACCTGCAAATGATGGAACAGCGATCTGAGGAATTGCAGCCAAATTGACGAAGAGATCGTTGTGAGATGCTCGCGCTCTTGGCATGGGTATAAAGCTCGACTTGATGTTGACATTTGACTCACAACATTCGACGCGACAACAAGTTGACTTGCTAGCGTATGGCATCGCATTTTTAGCTACGATTCGTCTTGCATCTGGAGAATGTTGCTTCGACCAACCACTTCCCAAGTGTTTGTACGCTTTGCACCGGTACCACATTGCAGCTTCTTCCAATTCTGACAATACTGCAACATGCATTCACAAGGAGTATTATGTTATTTTCTTATAATTTACTGAGTTTAAAGGTCTCCACGAGCCTCAGCCTCGGCGCGCTCCTGAAGGATGGTCTTCTTGATACCACGTCCCTTTGGAAGAGTAACTTGCGGGTGGTTGCCCACCTGATAATGAACACGTTTTGCAATCTGGTAGCGAAGGTGTTTCTTTGGCATCCTTGATAGTGACAATCGAGAAGGAGCCCTCGTGTTTCTCAACGCATGAGCTGTCCAACACGTCCGGTGTTACCTCCCTGGTGATCATGACCATGGCACCGAGTTCGAACTGATAATATCCGACATCTTACCAGTGGCGATATCAACCTTGACAGTGTCGTTGACCTTGATATCAGGGTCGGGGTATCTCAGAGTGCGTCCATCGTGAGTGACAGCAACTGGGATCTTGTTTGCGGAGACATACACCTTGGTGATGCGGCAAAGCTTGTACGCAGATTCGTCTTTTTGGATTCTGTGAAGGACGTAACGTCCCTTGGTGTCGAAAAGGAGACGAAAGCGGTCGCCAGACTTGTCGAGCTCGATGACATCCATGAAACCCGCTGGGTAGTTCTGGTCCGTTCTGACTTTTCCATCCACCTTGACGCAACGTTCCATGCAAATTTGCAGGCACTCCTTGTTGGTAAGGGCATACTTCAAACGATCACGAAGGATAATGGAGACAGGAGGCATTCACGCAACTTGTGAGGACCAGGAGGGTCTAGGAGCCCAGACTCCGCCCATTTTTCCGAGGTTCCAGTGCTTAGGAGCATGGAGACGCTTCAAGTGCTTCTTTGGTCCGCGAGCCCTGTTATGGAGAGGAGCAGGACCGAGTTAGTAAGACGTAATGCGGTCAGCTTTGTTTACCATGGAATGAACTAATCCCAACAATACGAAAAGAGAAGAATAAGGTAGTCAACATTTCCTGAACAAACAGGTGCTGGGTCCATCACGCATGACAAGAAAATGTCGACAATGAAAGAAATCAACGACCTGACGCCGCAAGATGCGCCTTCAACAGAAACCCTCAACATCCTCAGATGAACTACAATCTGATTAACATTCCTGAGCAACTACATCGCAGTCTGCAACGTACATGGTTGTTCAACTGGTCAGGGAATACGCGATAAATCACTCAAGAGGAGATGAGTAGAGGGTGTGATGATGGTGAGGCGACGTGGGCCAGACAGACGACAAGTGGATTCAACGCAAAAATATACCACAGACTTTCTGGTATAAGTTTTCCGTAGATTGTCAAGTAATGCGGTAAATCAACAATCAACCACCCCACTTTACTTTACGTCCGTCCACACTCTCCACCCTCGACTCTCCACGAAGTCGATCATTACTTTCTAACCCACCCTTTTCCTTCCTCTTAAACGTGAGTTGTGTCGGTGCTCTCCCTCGAAAGAGAATGGTGTCTATATGAACCTGGAGAGTGGCTGCCTTCTACACAATGATTGCTCTTGGAGCAATTGACGAAATCCATTGAAAGTGTTCATGGTTTCAGTTGCAGACACCCCTACATCAAGTAGATGGTGTCTGTACGTCGTGTACTTGGCAGCCACTCCCTGTTCCGGAATAGAGATATCCTCTCCTCCTTCCGCCGAACATAGTTGGCTAACCTCTCTCTCTCTCTCACGCAAAACAGACTTACAGTAATAGTTCATCATGGGTCGTATGCATGCACCAGGTAAGGGTATCTCCAAGAGTGCCCGCCCATACAAGCGCACCCCACCGTCTTGGCTCAAGGTCACCTCGGCGGATGTTGAGGACCAAGTCTGCAAGCTCGCCAAGAAAGGTCTTACTCCTTCCCAGATTGGTGTCATTCTCCGTGACTCCAATGGTATCGCCCAGGTAAAGTCTGTCACTGGCCAAAAGATTGTCCGCATCCTCAAGGCCAACGGCCTTGCCCCGGAGATCCCTGAAGATTTGTACATGCTTATTAAGAAGGCTGTCGCCGTCCGTAAGCATTTGGAGCGAAACCGAAAGGACAAGGACTCCAAGTTCCGCTTGATTCTTATCGAATCTCGTATTCACCGTCTGGCTCGTTACTACCGTACCACTCGCATGCTTCCCGCGAACTGGAGGTACGAGTCGGCTACGGCTTCCACCATTGTTGCCTAAAGCTCTACCAGGTAGGCCTACTACTGTAGTAGAATACCAAAGCGATACACTAGTCTCGCTCTGTATATTACAGGAAACGTTTCGTTTTTTAGGTGGCTGCATCGTAGTGGTAGTCACGCCCCTTGGTCTTCTTGAGCTCCTCCTTGTCAATACCCTGATAGGTTGCTCCCGCATTGTATCCGTGAAAGACCTTGGCCGTAATTTCCACCTGCGCATCGTCAGGGACCAACTCCTTAGGGATCTCGATACGGTTCACAATCTTGATGCCTGTATTGACAATAGCATTATACTTCATATCACTCATGGAGATGAAGTTATGGATCTTGGTAACTCCCAAAAAGTGCAGGCAGTCCGGCATGAGCCCCTGAAAGCGCGTATCCTGCACTCCCGCCACCTGTTCGGTACAAGAAAAGTACTGCTCTGCCGAGTCCCCACCCTCTTGGCGTTTACGGGTATTGTATACCAAATACTGGTAACTTCTCCCAACGACCGTCCTTCCTTTCGAAAGTACACTACAATGCCGCATCCACCGCGTTGGGCCGTCTTGATGCACTCTTCAATGGCATGCGTCAGATAGGGACGGCAGGTACAAATGTCAGATCCAAAGACATCGGATCCGTTGCACTCGTCATGGACGCGACACGTGAGTTCAATATCTTCATCCGGGATGGTGCTCGGGTCGCCCCAAATGTAAATAGTCAATCCGCCAATGGGTGGCAAAAAGATCTTGATATCGGGCCGGGTGATGAGTTCCGGATACATGCCATTCGTCATGCGAAAGATGGATTGTCGCAAATTTGTTTCGGTGCATTCGAAGCGACGAGCCACTTCCGGCAAGTACCAGACTGGTTCAATGGCGGCCTTGGCGACAATCGATTGGCCCGAGGGCATGAGGACCTTCCCATCAGGTTTGAGACGACCAGCAGTAATGGCCTCTCGGCATTCTGGAAGGTCAATGTGCGCTTTGGTGACGGCAATCGTCGGACGAATGTCCCATCCTTTCTTCAACCAATCGCCAAAGGCGCTCGTTGTGACATGACCAAATGGATCCATGGCGGCAATCTTTTGGGATCTGACCAGGACGGGAAGGGTCCAATTTCAAAAACAGGAGAGGTGAGACTGAGGTTTGGGACATAGTCAGGGTCCAATGTGCCAGCTGCAACGGCGAGTCCGGTGTAAATGCAGTAGGATCCCGAATGCGCTCCAATGGCATTGCGCTGTGCCGAATGGCGCACAGTGCAAATGACGGGACCGCGGACGGCAGGATCGGGGTGCGCCCACGAAATGGGGACAGGGTCGACTCCGAATTGATCGGAATGTGAGGTGAGATTCACATAGTCGAGGGAAGATAGTTCGGGAAAGGGAATGCCATCTTCGTCCTTGCGGGGCTTCTTTGGAGGACGATGAGATGTGTCCGACGGGGCGAGGAGATTTCTTGTGACCATCTTCTGACTGCGATTTCGATCAAGTGGGGTCGTACTCGAGTAGGTTTTTCCGCAGTCCGATGGTCAGTGAATGCAGCAGGTACTTTAGAAACCGATGCCAATGAATGATGATTCGGGTGAACTCGTATCTTGTGCTGTGACAATGATCACTACTCGTCAGAGTTCCGATGGGATCGACGCGCATCTCATGAAGGTTGGGTACCAGTATGACATAGAGTTCATTTTGTAGATTCAATGACGTGTGAACTTGAAGGACGTTTGGCGCGGACAGACGGCGAACGACCAAACCGATTCGTTACAGTAAGTACTGGTACGTACGAGTACTAGTAGTACTGTATGTCATCTACATACTTGTATGCATAGCACGATCAGTCGGGTTGTACGAAGATATGAGCATGAAACTGTATTAAACCTTCAAGGACTGAATCAAAAGGAGATAAGGAGTGTAGTCTAGTGCTCAACGTTTCTGTCTCACAAATGAAGTACTCAAGTTTGATTTGACATTCTGGCATGATCAGGGGACTGGGCCTCGTATCAGCGTCGACCAAGGGACGACCCGTCTCTACTTTAAGTAGCGTGTCCACACCCCGGCTATGCTGCTTGTGGCGCCGCTTGCGGTGCTAGACTTTGCCACAGTGAGTAGACAGCATTGAACCTCATCTTGTCTTCAAGGCCTACAAAAAGTTCAAATGCCTCGTTCTTGTATTCCGTCAAAATATCCAAGCCTTGGTACTTTCGCAAAATCACGGCTTCCTTCAAGTTCTCCATATTCTGTAAATGGTCACTCCAAGCATTGTCCATGGTCACGAGCGTAATGTAGTTTGCAGAACGGCCAAGCGGGTGCGGTGGTCGGCCTGCCGCCTTGGCGGCAGCCTCCATGTCCACTACTTTTTCACTAAATGCCTTGTTAATGGCATTCGCGGCCTGAGCGACGACTGCGGTATCATCTTTGCCACTCAAATCTCCTACCACGACACCGGGGAAGAATTGATTCAGCTTCTCCGTCACCTTGGCGCTGTTCACAGTGCTTCCACTTGTTTGGGCCTTGACAATGTCGACCACCGTTTCTTTATTGTACTGTTTCACCAACTCAATCGTCTGCTCTGGGCTGCTAAACAGAATATCGCGACGGCGAGCATAAATGACCTTTCGCTGTTCGTTCAGAGTCTCGTCGAAGCGAAAGATTTCAGAACGAATCTCGCGGTATTTGTCCTCCACAACCTTCTGGACCTTGCCCAGAGCTTCAGTAACTTGAGGAGCTTCCACGGGCATGTCTTCGCTGACGCGGAACATCTCCAACATTTTCGGCAACTGGTCACCACCAAAAATGACAAACATGTCATCTTCGAAACTCAAAAAAGAAGCGCGATGATCCTGGATCACCCTGCCGACCTGCGCGTCCGCGCAATTGACGATCAATGCGAGAACTCTCGTGGCGATTGGTACCCATCACATAGAGACCACCGCGGGCCTTGACAGCGTCTTTCTCTACTGACAATACACGGCTGTAGGCATCTTTCACCAATTCTGTTGCTAACCGAAGCTTGACAATGTGGTCCGGATCATCCTCGGCCTCTGTCGCGTCGTTCGCCACTGTCAGGAGTTCGTCAAGGTCTATGGCACTCATGTCAGTACCCAAGGATTTCTTGATCGCAAGGGCGGCATCCCTTAAAGCGAACATGATGTCTTCATTGAGCGGATAAGGGAAGTAGGATTCCGGCGGGGTAGGAGGGAGAGTAGAGGCTTCTTTTGCAGATATCACGCCTTCGGCTATTAGGATGGATCGTGCTTTGATGCGGGACATCGTCTTGGGACAGCCACCAAGCAAAATGTCCGTACCACGACCCGCCATGTTGGTGGCGACGGTCACGACACCGGCACGTCCAGCTTGTGCAACAATCTCAGATTCTCGAGGAGCATTCTTCGGTGAGGCATTCAGTAGCTCAGCCTCTATGCCCACTTCTTTCAAAGCAGCCACCAACTTCTCACTCTCGGCAACCGACGTCGTTCCAATCAAACATGGGCGACCGTCGGGTTCTCCTCCTCCAACGTTGACCACCTCCTTAATGAGTGCCTTATTAGCCGCCTTACGAGTTTTGAACGAAACATCTGGATAGTCTCGTCGAGCGATTGGCAAGGCTGTGGGAATTGGGGTCACCTGCAATCCGTACGTAATTTCTAGTTCAGGGGCATCCCCCATGGCAGTACCTGTCATTCCAGAAAGACGCGTGAACTGGCGAAAGAGAGCCTGATAGGTGACCTTGGCAATCACTTGGCTCTGCTCACTGACAGCGATTCCCTCTTTCGCCTCGATACTCTGATGAAGGCCATCCGACCAACGACGTCCGTCTAAGACACGTCCGGTGAAGGCATCAATAATTCCAACGCCCGCCTTGGCGCCATCGTTGTCGAGCAAGACTTGGTATTCTATATCCTTGTTGAACAATTCCTTGGCCTTAACAGCATTAGTCACAAAAGGAGCCCATGCTTCGCCATCTCCTTGGATAGAGAACAGATCAACAATACCGAGGGCATTCTCGGCGTCTCGGTACCCGATTTCGGTGAGGACAATGTTCTTATTCTTTTCGTCGACCGTGTAGTGCAGACCCTTCTTCAGTGCATTGGCAAGTTGAGTCGCAGTTGCATACTTATTGGCAGGAGCTGGAACCTGCTTAGAAATGATGAGGGGAGTTCTTGCCTCATCAATCAGGACGGAGTCAGCCTCATCAACTATGCAGAAGCCGTCGAACTCGCCAGCTCCTCCAGGCAATACTGTCTGACCGGGTGAAAGTGCCAAGTGATCTCTGAGGTAGTCAAAGCCGAGTTCAGAATTCGTCACGTAGACAACGTCGCAGGCGTATGCAATCTTTCGCTGGTCCTCGCTCATGTCTGATTGGATCAGTCCAACAGTCAGACCCAAGAAGCGATGTACTTGGCCCATCTTTTCCATATCACGACGAGCGAGGTAGTCGTTGACTGTAATGACGTAGGACGACTTTCCTTCCAACAAGGCGTTGGCATATGCTGGCAAAGTGGACACCAATGTCTTACCCTCACCAGTTGCCATTTCTGCCAAGCGGCCATCATGAAGGACCAAACCACCCAAAAGCTGAACGTCGTAGTGACGCAATTCTAAAACTCGCCAAGCAGCTTCGCGAACCACAGCGAATGCTTCTTCCAGTAACGGTCCATTAATATCTTCACCCGCGGCTAAACGTGCCTTGAATTCGCTTGTTTTAGCCTGAAGCTCGTCGTCGCCCAAATCTTCTACTGTGGCCTCCAAGGCGTTGATTCTTTCGACTCGCTTCTGGAGACCCTCAAGGTAGGCTTTATTCTGGCTTGCCCTCTTCTTGTCGTCAGATGATGCGACCATGTCATCGAACATACCCATGCCAAGTTGACGACTACGATAGAAAGTCGCCAGCTCGTGCTGAGGCTTGACGAGGAACGATACCGCGCATTTGTTTGACAACGTTGCGGGGACGAACGCATCACACATGGCGGCCATAAGCAACGTCGTGCTTACGAATGCAATCCTTCTCATGGCTTGATTCCGGTCTTGTGTTTACCAGCAATGATGCACAATTCTGACGTGCGATGGATTATGTTGCAGTACGAAACGATGTATGAAGTCGGGCGATGTGAATTGCACCACTTCACCCTTGGTGCTGAGCTGGGTGAGGCTGATGACACTTCCAAACTTAGTCACACAACTCAAAAATCGTGACATCCGTATGCGAATTTTGGTCACGGCACATCACAACACGTCTTTCACTCCGGGGTGTCCAGTGTCCAAGACATGCTACTGCAGCGCTATGATAGTGTTAGTACAAGTATTGTATATAAAACACTACAGTACGTATACTCGTGTATAACATACTCTACACCATACACTATCGGTAGCTACTAGCTAGCACAAGTAACAAATAATACTCTGAGTACTCGAGTACTCGTACGCCCGAACTACGAGCTGTCTATGATGTGTCAACCGGTAGCACAGTACCCACTACCCGAGTATTCGAAACTTCGAAGTACTGGTACAAGTACCAGGTATTGATGATACCGTGAAATACCAGCACGGTAAAGCGTCCGTTCACGGTCCCGAGTCCCGATGAAAAGTACCACTGGGATTCGGGTTTCGGATCTTGCTGGGATGTGTTTGATGGCGGACCTGATGTTTTCTGACATGCAAAATCCTTATCACATGAGTGGTAAGTGATGCATGACTTCTATCCTGCATGGCCATGATTCTATCCACCTTTCAGCGCTTGAAGCCCTATAGAAAATTGTGTTTGGGCATCTTCATTCTGTCATTCGCGGCGTACAGATGGAGGATGAAAGAAATTCGCGTACCGATCGTGGGCGATGCCCTGGTCCCTGATGCGGCTTGTCTAGGATATACACCCCAACAGGCGCTTGATTGGTATGAGGCAATTGGAAAACACGGTCGGTCTATCTACTTCCAACTCATGCTACTTGATCTGTGCATCATGATACCGTCGTATGTACTTTATTTTGGGTCTCAGCTTTTGGAAACCAACAAGTCAGGGTCTGCAACTTTAACTAAATATCCGTTGAGCTACCTTTCGCTTGCAACAGGTGGGTTTGACTTCATCGAATCTGTCACTCACGGATGCGCTGTGGCGGGATCCTGGAGACCTTCGATCGTGCATCTCATCATAGCTAGCGCGGCGACGCAATTCAAGTGTGCAGGAATTGCATTGCTTCTTTTGGCCAACGTCGTGCAATACCTTGGGACTTTGAGCAAAAAGAAACATTCGAACTAGTTCGCTACTTATGTGAATTTACGAATCGAAATGTGGTACTTGTTGGCTAATCGTCATGTACATCCCTTTCTTCGTCACTTTGCATGTCTTCCTCTTCGTCGCGATACGATTCTAATGCCGACAGCTCGACTTCAGGCGTCATACTCAATAGCTTGTACGATGCCTTTTCTCGTAGGAATTGGTCGTATCCAAAACATCCTGTAATCCAGAGAATCACATGCAGTACCAAGGTCCCCAGAACAATGCCTCCGGCATTGCGAAACATGAACTTTGCGCCGTACCTTTCGTACACGATGCCACCCAGGATCGGCCCCAAACCACCGCCGACGCTGCCCCAAAAGGTATTCATCGTAGATTGGACTAGAGTGGACCATTCGGCTGGCGCCACCTGTGCAGCAAAGTCCACAAACGAGCTCCATGCACAAGCAAATGTAATGCCGTGCAAAACTTCAAGGAGGAGAATCCAATGGACAGTTTGTGGTGTCAACATGGTGTATCCAATAACGCGAGTGGCGTATGCGACCATAGCAATCACCATGAGTCCATCGTGTCCTAGCGACGCCAACAGATTTTTGGAATGCTGAAAGACTGGAATTTCCAACAAGACAGTTATCCCGACAGTGTACCCGCAAAGGGCAGTGCTCGCTTGTAAATCATTCTGCAGGAATACAAAGAGGAAGCTATCCACAAGGGACATGGCACCGCCTAGGATAGTCACTTCAAGGAGCCACACGCAAATTTGCCAACGACATAGAGCCCGTGCCAGGGTGGTCCACGCCGGTCGCTCCTCCGTGTCGGCCAGGGCTTGCTCTGATTTACTTCTTGCCGGAAGAAAGATAGCAGAAAAGAGGATAGAAATTACCATCATGGTACCGAAGATCACAAAGTTCCACATAAACCCAAAGGTGTCAGTCATGTATCCCATGACAACGGATCCCAATCCCCAACTCACGGCTGCCCACAATCGTATTGATCCGTACATGCCTCTATGGGCATCCCCCAGAAAATCAATTACGTGTGCATCAAGTACACCACTTGCAGGGAAGAGGGACATGCCCGCGACTGAAACTGCCACGGCTAGGAAAGACTCGTTGGGCAGGGCCAACGTAAGGAGGCAAATGGTTGATCCTAGCTTGCAGCCTAAAAAGACAATTTTTCGGGATTGTATTCGATCTGCCAACCATCCCCAGAGCGGCTTTGCAATGAAACCAATGATGGGATGAATGCTCTGCAAAAGTCCAATGTTTTGAGCCGACACGTGTTTGACTTGATTGAAGAATATGACGCCGAATCGGCCCCATGCGGATCCCCCCAAACCGTCGAGAAAAAAGAGTGATCGAAACAGTAGGAGACCTTGCCAAGGGAGCGGAGCATTGTGATCATCATCCTTGGTCAAAACCGAAATCATCGTTTGTGGCTCACCGGTCACACCGATGGAATGAAATGTGGTTCTACTTGACACGTTGATGTTCGTCGCACAGTCGTGTACTCGTGGACGAGGGACTCGGCCTCATTGGAAGTCACCGGTCACCGCACATGTCGCTGTCACTTGCATGATCATTACGTAGGAGCCTCGACAAAAAGTATAAGAAAGTCTATACAATTTCGTGGTCTGTCCGGCATCCTTTGTTTTCTCACGTTGCGAAACGCACAGGTGGACCTTCCCAGTACTGGCTCCACGATATTCCTGCCAGTGCCATACACCATACAGCACTCGCAGTACGTAAGTACCATAGCAGGTATGTACCAGACGTACTAGCTACCGGTAGTACTTGTACTCGAATACAACGAACCGGAACTGTCCGTCACGGTGGCGGTACTCGTACTCCAGTACTGTAGACTCAACTCTTCAAGAAGATAAAGGGAGACTCGTGTACGTTGTTAGTTGTATATACTAGTCGTACTTGAGACACGCTGTCGAGTGTTGCTGTGCTATCCAGTCAGTGTACTTGACATCATCTTGACATCCAATAGCTGCGGGCTGTGGTGTTTGAGCTACAATAGCTGTTCTGTTGACCATGAATAGCAGGACTCCTATGATGTCGGTTGGACCATTCCATCAAACCTGAAAGGAAATTGAACAATTGAGCCACAAACATGAAAAGGTCAAGTATTCTTTTATTGAACTTAACATTTAAGTGGGATTGAACTGATGTTCTTGGCATACTGTACCTTGTCATTGACTAGTATGTGCTGATTGATGGGATTGATTTTGTACATACTTACATACATTGTATGATTGAATGATTGAATGTCTCAAATGAAAACTTCCAAGTCAATGAATGGTGTGGAGTGCACTCTACTAGTACTAACACTCCAATGCAATAGTTATGTGCATATTCATGACAATCAGCATGGCAATATCATCATCATCAGAGAAACCATGAAATCCCATCAGCAGAAATTGATAGTCAAGTGTGGGATTTAAGGGATTATGAGCAGTTGTTTGCAGCAGAAACAACACATTTGCTTGATCATGATAGTAGCACTGAATTACTGTGTGAAATCAGCATCAATGTACTCATGATCAGTATATCAGGAAGCTCCATGTCGGTCTGACACTGCACTATGCACTGTAACATTACTTCTGAATGAATTCATCGATGTAAAATTCTTGGAAGAAATCTAAAAAATTCATGATTTAGCTCTTTGGGTGCTAGAAGGAGCTTTTGTGAAATAACACAGCCTGGTCACAATAGTAGATATGCAACAAATAGACAGCCATGACATGCAATGAGTTGATAAACTCTACTACACCTCATTTCAGTTATGTGAAAGCTTGTTGTTCCTTTTATAGACTTTCCAGTCATGAAAACCTTCTACTAGGAGCACTTCCTAAAATGTGATGTAATTAATATATTATGCTATCTGACCAAATGAAGAAGAACATGATGTCCTTGCAAATTTCACTCAACATCAAGGTGTAAAAGCATGTCATGGTGAGGACTAATACTGGTCCAGAAATCCCGCTGGGGACATTGCTGGACACAGATGTTCTTGAAGTTATTTTCAATGTGATGGATGTGTGTTTTGCAACACTGAACAATGTACCATTGACTAGCATAATTTGGTACTGCTGGTAACCCAATTCAGTGTCAAGCAAATTGCCAGTGCCAGTACAAAGGTACTGTTTGTTTGCAATGAAGCATGCAGTCACCAAAAGGAAATTATTGCATTTGAGAACTCCAGCCTCTGCAGAAACTGCACATTAGTTACAAAAAAAGTTGATTGCTTTGTATGATTACCAATGGTTTCATTCTATTGATGTTGGCAATGAACATGGAAGTCTTGGTGGTTGTGTGAAATGATGCTTTGAACACACGATCATAGCCTAGTGTTGCAATAAAGCAAGTGGTGGCGTTGGTGTATTCAATGTGATCAATTTGTGGATAACATTTAGTTGTTTTGTGAGTTGACTGCCCCCAATCATGAGCAACATGGCAGCATGTAAAAAAAAAACATTTTTTTAGCATTGTGACAAAGCACCATCCAAAAGCTCAGTCCATGATGAATCTAATTTAGCCATTGAACACAGAACCAATGATCTACAATACTCTACTACAGTAGGTTGTAGCTTGAGCAACTACTGTAAAATACTACAGTACATACCTTGACCGTACTGTAGACACTAGTAGTGGTATTTGTACTACCGATAGTAGTAGTAGACCAAGTACTCCAGTACCGTGCAAAAGCCTAATGTTGCCGAGTGTCGCGAGTACTCGTTCGTACCTACTCGCCCCTCCGGAAAAGTATAAGACAAAGAGCTCGAAGTCTTATACTTTTCCAAGCGTACCGCTCGTGACTCGTGTGACTGAGAAATTACGCGCAATACCACCGCTAAAAGATATGAGCAGTACTTCCGGGACTCATGCAAAATATAAGGTTTTCTTATACAATGTGGCCTCCGAGCTCGTAAAAGCCTAAATCTCTTATATTTTACCGGGTTATGTGTGTGTATGTTTGGATTGTGCGACGTGCGTCGTACTGTATTCAGTCGTATGATAGGGGATAGGCAGGCATGGCAAAAATAGGCGGGCGCCTGCCGCTACGGGCCTACCCGCCTAAAATCGAACTTGGCATGCCGCCTAAAGTTAACCTAAATATAGGTATACGTGCCAAATAATCCGGAATACAGCAGACTCGGGTCAGATACGTGTCGTCGCGTACTATGCTGGGCCTATCGGCATGCTACTACTCGCTACTGGCACGACTTGCACTACTGGTACTGTACCGTACCCCTAACCCCTAACCCCACCGCCTATACATGAAGTCGGCATGCCGCCTAAATTTACCATTTTTAGGCGGGTGTAGGCGCGCCGGCCGGATCGCCTATTTTTGCCATGCCTGGGGATAGGGGATCTAGGGATTTCAGCTGTCTTGTCTGTACGACAGTACATTAGTACCAGGTAATAAAGTTCTACCGGTAGTGCGTATGGACTCGTATGATACCTGGTACAGTACTTGAAGTGTGAAGTGCTACTTGTAAACGGTGGTACCAGTAACTGGTAGATAGTAAGCGGTACGAGTACTGTACTGGGTTGCATTTGTATTGTAGACAAAGGTTCTAGTACTGCAGTACAAGTACTGCTGAAGTACTCCGTGTAGAAGCGATTCAGGATTGACCAACGTGAAGGAACAAGGAACTGGGCCTCTGTCGACTGTGGACGCTGCACAATGGACAACGAAATTTGATAAGGTTGTCATTTCCTTCTTGATTTCTCTCTCCCTCCCCAATTGCGGGTTTCTGGCTGCCGTTGAGAGTGCTTTAAAGCTTGAGAGTTTGTTAAGTGAAGATGATGAAGACCCACGAGGCGCTGCAAGCCACACTAGATGATTTACAAACACGTGCCGTTGTCGAGGCAACAGTTCGATCCATGCTAGTCGACGTGGAACTAGCAATGTCCTTGGAGAAAGACTTGGTGGCTGAAGAGGCGAATCGAAACCTACAACAACGAGCGATGGCGAGTGAATTGGCGCTTCTAGAAGCACGACTAGTGAAAAAGCAAGATGAACAATATCGCGCGACATTGGCAGACGACCTGGTAAAGGAATTGTGGTCGTTAAGTCAAGAGTTAGGCAATCTCAAACGTTGGAAGAGGGAGAACGAAGATACAATTCAAGAACGGGACCAACTGGTTGCGAAGTTGTTGCAAGCGGAAGAACAGATTGAGATCCTACGATCGATGCCGATGGCGCCACCTGACGGTGACTCCAAGCCAGCGTCTCGAAGCCATCTTGAACCGACCCCAGAGCCAGAATTAGCACCCATGGCGATGGACATGCCCAAACCATTTACTACAGAAATATCCGAAGATGCAATCAAACCATTTGGGGAACTGCCAATGGTAGCTACCGGCAGCGCTGACAGCACAGAATTTGCGCAGGTGGGACATGCACAAGCTATGCAACCTCAAAGGCCTGTTGTATCACTCCTTCTCGAGGAGGAGGAGGGGGAAGCTCCTCAGTTGCCAACTCTTGATGAATCCATCCTCCTGCATATCTTTTCTTTCTTGGATGCACTTGAGATTGTGCAATTGGCCCAAGTAAGTATCGGCCTATACTCCCGCGTCGATTCCTTGTTTGTCAAAAGCGGCGACGACGCTGAGCCTCCACCAATTCCAACTGAGATTGAGACTACTATCCCACGTCCCCAACCACAAGCTACGGTTGTGCAGCTTCCACCAACTCCACCATCGACGAAGCCGGTCGTTGCGGCGCACCCAGAAACGAAAGCCGCTGCTGGAGGAGGCGTATTGTCACTCTTTCAAACCAATAAGAAAATGGCAGCGTCGTTTGATGCCAAATCGAAAGATGCGGCGGCCTCAAAGCAACCACTCAGTGTCGACATGGCCAACTCCATGGCACAAAAATTGTCCGATAAGGAAATCAATGCCATTATTTCAATGACAAGCAAGCTGAGCAAAAGGAACGAGGAGGTTGAAATGTTGAATAAGACAAACTTGGAGTTGCGAGGGAAACTCGATGGCACTGAAGCGATCAAAGCGTTCCTAGTCAACAAGGTACGAGAGGTAGAACAAACTCTTCAAAAGAGCAAGGAGCTGGAACGCAAGACAGCACAACAAATTGCCAGCGACCAAGAAGTTATTGCCTTTCTGGATGGTCGGGTGCAGGAACTTGAGATCAAGGAACAGTCGTTGACAGCCGAAAAGAAATCTATCTCGGACCAACGCATCTCAGAACAGCTTCGGAATGAAAAGAAGATTACTATTCTGAGTGACATGCTGCAGTACGAACGCGAACGCTCTGCAGAGAATGAACGTGACTGGAAGGCAACTCGCAAGGTGCTAGTGAAGGAGATCAAGAGCTGTCGTGGCCACATCATGGCACTGCAAGCAGAACGAGATGGACTTCAGGAGCAGAACGAACGTCTGAAAAGAGCGGTCATGGCTACCGGCGCCACAAATGGATCTCCAATGAGAGAGGATCGTGTGTAGCAACACATGTAAGTCTAAAGGTTTAAGCTTGTTCTATAAATCCAGCTTCCAATGCCACGCTCCCAACAAGAGGGACCCCATCGTAGCTTGCCCCTATTTCTTGGAGCTGAGAAAAGATGTGCTTGTTGATGGCGCAACCGCTGGACAAACATTTGATAGCGGAGTTTACCTGTTCGACTAGCCAATTGTCGCCCAAATCTCTTGAGACGATGAGCACCCTAGCAAGATCAAGCACGTCATCTCCTGCGAACGGCACTGGTGTTGGAAACAGCGGTTCGCTGTTGTCACCAAACGTAAGTTCTTGCAAGAGCGCATTTCGGGGCATTGAGGATCCACGAGGCTCTAGTTGATTCCACGGAAACATTCGAACGCGCAGATGAGTTAAAAGCGAGATCAATATAGCCAGCGACTGTCTGTGGAGTATCCTTTTCAACTTTTGGTCCATCGTGTCTGCTGCGTCAAGCGAAGGAGCGACGACACCTCCATATTTACAGCGAGAGAAGAGATCGGGAAGGAAGCTGGATCTCGTCAGGATTGTCAGGATACGGTGAACAGGCGCCTCATCCAGCCAACAGCGGCACCAGTCAGCATGAGTATCTGCCAGGGCTAGAAAGTGGGCTGGGAGTAACGCGAGCATGGCCTCCTGGCTGTCACGTTGCTCACTCAAATTGCGGTTCAAAAGCAAAACCTGCAACATCATGGAGTCAGCACGTTCCTCGTCGTATCCACCCGAAGTGATGATCTTGATCCACATGGACTTCCATGTTTGTAGGAATTTGAACAGCATTTCCTCATTCGTTGAGAAGGACGTTGGATCAGTCGGCACGATCCAAGTCTTGCTGCCAAACTGACGCCGCACTTCGAACAATATGTTACTACAGAGATCCATGCGAATATTTTGATACTCAGCCGTGGCTTGGCAGTGGCCAAACCATTTGCAGTGAAGATTAAGATACGATTCATCAGATTGCGCAAGACCCTTTTGGAGAAGCTGTTTCGCATCCTTCCAGTCGGACAGAATATCATCAATGTGATCCACCTTCTCGAGAAGGTCTAGACGTTGGGCATCATCTTTGGCGGATTCAACGTGCATCCACATAACTCGCTCAGAGAAGGACGAAAACTGATCCCACAACGAAATGGACTGAGGAACAGTAGCACTTTTCGACGGCTCGAGTGCTGTCTTGCTCCGGCGCAACGTTTCCGCACGGCTGAGGATTTCCCTGGATTCGGAGGAAGAAAACGACGACAATCCCAAATTAGCCATCCAAATGCTCATCATATCTTCGGAGGCCTCTGATTCGCCCTGCAATTCCATTGTCCGGGCCAATTGCAAGGCCACTGCACTGATGCGGCTCTCCGAAGGTAAATCATGGGCCATGTTCCGATAAAGATAACCTAGTCGGTTCTACGAAACGAATGGGAGTTTCCAGTCGATACCGCGGTTCAGGGAGGAGCAGGCGAAGCTAGGTTGACAGTTGACACTTGTAATGGCATGGTGTGCAGAACGGCAATGGTGGCACATCGTTTTCTTGTTTTCTTCGTCAATATCTCGTACTGATCTACTGGTACTTCACACTTCACACTACAGGTAGCCAGTAGCTATGTACGGTAGCATAGGGTTCTCAACAACATGAAATGTGCTGTCGTCCAGTGTACTGTGGGCTGCGTACTACTCTGCGCACACCTGGCATTGGCGCTTGTACTGCAAACGGTTCTCCGAGTACTGTACTATTCGGAATTCGGAGTATCGTTATTGTGCTCTCAATTAAGCTACGGTATATCGGCCGATACCATCGCAGGATTGGCCACTCGATAACGAAGTGGTTGTAGTCCGACTCGAAGCCAAATTGCACCTAAGTTCACTTCAGTGGTTGTGGGTACTGTACCTTGTGTTCAAGAGAAATTTAGAAAACGAGCTCGTACGGGAACAATTACTACTTTTTGGATTACCCAAGTTGACCAAGCTGGACCAAGAACTTGCAAGGATCCAAGAGTTCCGTGCTCCCATAGCTAACGGTTCGACGTTCGTTGGCAACCATTTGCAGGTTTTGGTACTCAGCATAACATCCACCACCGATCATGAAAGCAATGATTTTTGTGATAGGAGCTCGGGCTGCCATAGTCCTCAGATTGTTGACATCCACGTCGCCTTTGACTTTGGGGTCCAAGTAAAGGTAAGAATCATCCTCAGAACCGGGTCTCATTTCGCACAAGTTCTCGACAATGCGGGTGAGATGGTTCTTGTGGATCTTACCCAATATGGAACCGACCTTCTCGGAGGCTTTGGCGAGGAGGCCGGTCGCTTGATTAGTGGCAGATTTCATGAAGGATGTCAACATGGCACTATTGGACGGATGCGACGACTCCACCAGTGTTTCACTTGCCATTGGAATCATCATGTTCATTGACCGCATTTGTTTGATGTAGGAAATGGCTCGAAGTCCCATCTCTAACTTGGCACGATCTTCCTTGTCCAGCGTGCCGTGTCCCTTTCCAGTCCCAGTCGAACTGCCTTTGGTTTCAAGAGCGTTCTTCATCGCCTCCGCCACTTCCTCAACTGCACTTGATTTCGCTGTAGTTGCCAGGCTGTATACCAACACAAGACGGACCTTGTCTTCAACATTTCCCTTACTGGGATCGGTAACTAACTCCAAGACTTCCTTTTGAGCCTTGGCGAGATCGTTTTTGTATGTGCCCGTTGCCAATCCAGTTTCAAGTTCGAAGAATTGTGGCACATCTCGGGACGCGACTTGCGTCATGACAGCCTGCAAGATGCTGGTATGAACTTCCAACTGCTTTTTTCGATCCAACAGAGCTGGCAATGAATCCACGGCGGCACTCAAATCGTTGGAAGGATTTTCTGCCGCAAATCCACCACCACCAACGGCTCGGGTCCGAATTTCTGTTTCACGACGAGTCACCTCCTGTAATTCGACTCCATTCCGTTCAATAGCCTCCGGAAAGGGATTGAACTTATGGTTCGAATAAAACGGATCTTGGTCAGGATCCAAATCGTACTTCTTTTGGATAATCTTGGGGCGTTTGCCTTCTTCACCAGTGGTAACCGTAAATTCAACGCGGTTAGCCGAATGGACCAAGAGATCATCAATCAATGCTTGATAGGTAGAAGCGTGTTGAATTGGTGTCATGAGATCCGAATTCCGATCCTGAAGGACCAAGAGAGGTCGACCTGCAGCCTTGCCGCTCCTCATCAAAGAAGGGTGCTCAGCAATCATTTTGTTCAGTTTGCGAGCCACCATCTCGGGGGCGCCGCCCTGTTGGCAAGAAAGAGAGCGATTAAGTGTAAGCACTGTGATCGTTATGTCTCAAGGGTTTGCGTAGTTCAGAAATCGTATGTCATACTTCATTGGGACGCACCTTGGGACATCGAATGATCGGAACATACCCAAGAGTCGCCACCACACTGAAGAGTCCGTATGCAATTTCTGTCATTTGTGCCTCCATGGCGCGTTCCGTAGTCCCGCTTCCATTCATGGCCACATATGAGTTGAGGCGGTTTAAAGTGAAGAGTTGCCGTTCCATGCATACATAATCCAAGTATTGATCGTGCACTGAAGCAATGGTATCGAGTGACCCCGATTGGACAACGAGCTTGGCGAAGTCCTCCATTAACTCTCGATCCAACATGGTTACAAAGTTAAGATGGGCCCTACCATACAGTCGATTGGCACAATCTTGCGCAATGCGAGCCAAATTCTGCTTTGTGGGTTGGCAAAAGTAGACCACAGGTACATCGGGGATGGGCTCACGGTCTGAATCCAACAGCAAGTGCAGGGTAACTCCGCGGCGACGAAGTTGTGCGACAGACAACAAAGGAGATATGATTCCACGGCATTCCTTGTCATAAATCAATATCTTCCATTGATTGTGCGACGAGCCGGCGGGAGGCAATAGGTAGTCATTGCCATCCGGAATATCGTTATTGTTGAACGCAAGCATGCGATTAACAGCCTTGAGCTGAGCGCTCTTCAACGAATTGTCGGAGTACATCGCCATGCTATCTTTCTATTGACGATTCGGATAATCACTACAACAATGGAGAGGAGACGATTGCGGAAGAAATGGACACTCAGCAGTCAGCAGTAAAAGTTCACTGTCAACCTATCAACATGAGTATCTGCGGTCACTCGCAGAGAGAGGTAATAAACACGATATGTTGCTGCTATGCACAAGTAAATGCTCTATGGAGCGAACTACCGGTGGTACACACAAGTTCTAGTAGTGTGCCCAGTGCTGCAGCACTGGAGTACTAGTGGTACAAAGTAGTGTACCCCTTATATCGTGGTCTATATTTCCAGTACACTGGAGTATGTATGAATATTGGGGTTTGACGTTCGGCGACTCGCCCATGGCCCTCGATTCGAGGTGCAGCGTCCCATACACAGCCACTGAAACTGTCTTTTGACTGAGTTGGATAGGTAACGAAACACCCGATGATAAATACTACAGTCAAGCTTAAAGGATCGGATCCTCGGAATCGTGGATCCGCCTCATCCAGTCAATCGTCACGAAAGGCACACTGCTTTCTGCTTTCACAAAATCAATACCCCGATCCCTCATCCTCCCATCGGACCCCTGAACAGCAGCACACAGCGATTCTGCATGCACACTGTGCACTGCCTCATTTGTTCTGCCATGGAAATGCAAACGGTGCACTTTATAAAACAACGGCGCGGCATGACCTCGCTTCTCTCTATATTTGTTCTATGTTTAATTCGGAATGCCGACTTTGTTCAAGGCTGGTCCATGAATCCTTGTCGCACACGCATTTCCTCTGCTTTGTCCCCTTCGGCACGCTATTCGACAACACCCTTCGAAGCTGATTTTTATGGTGACGACGACATGGTCAACCCCTTCCTTGAAGATGTTTCTCCGATTGCAGTTCCTTCCGACACAAAGCTTGTGGTTGGTCTTAACAAATACACACACGACACTTCCCTGTGTGCTGCGGACGCCCGCACAGGAAAAGTCTTGTTTGCGATGGCCAAGGAGCGATTGGGAGACCGACGAAAGAATCATGCCGGGAATGTTGCAGCTTTGGTGGAAAAGTGTTTGGAATGTCTTGATTTGGACGTGGATGCCATTGAACATGTTGTGGTGAACAATCATCATCACAGGATCTTGCCATTAGAACAAGATTTGGAGCACATGAGATGGGAATCAGAATTGAATATCAATGGGGGTGCCGAAAGTGGATATGATGATGAGGAAAATCTTCTGTCGCATGCACAACAGTTAGAAGTGTCGCATCATTTGGCGCATGCCTATTCCACAGCGACACAAGCGCCATTTGACTCTGGCCTCATTGTTGTCATGGACGGAATGGGGGAAACCTACCGCACCATGATGGATGGCATTGAAGATGGAAGATATACGTCCGATTTTGACTTGAGCAATTCGATCGAAATCATTCCGAAAGATATCAAAGATCGCGCAGCCAAGAGTAGATTTGATTGGCGCGAGGCTGAATCTATTTATACTTTCAGCAAGACTTCTGATAAGATTGTCATCAATCCAGTCTTCAAGCGGTTTCAACAAGAGCACACACCACCAGCACTGTACAATCATGGCTTTGAAAACATGGATAGTGTTGGTGCCGTTTATTCACGAGCCTCATCTCATATCTTTGGGGATTGGAACGCTTGTGGCAAAGTTATGGGACTTGCACCGTGGAAGGTGTATTCGTGGGAGGATGGTCAACTGCGACCAAATCAACACGAGACGCCCATGTTTAAGGGGAAATTGTGGGAGGAAGGGTTTCAAATTGATCGATCCCTTCTGAAGGGGATGCCACTCATAGCTCGCAATGATCCTGATCTATTCGACCCCGTCACAATGGTGCGGCAACGGCGCTATGATTTTGATGACGATGACGATGTCGTGGTTTCGGAGCCTTCCGATGACGAAAATTCTCAACCGCCGAGCAATCCTAAAAAGAAGCGCCTACCTGTCAAGGTAGCACTGGATGCCATAAGTGTGGCGGCGCGTATTCAACAAGATTTGGAGGACGTCACAATGGACTTTGTGCGACACTTCAAACAAGTGACCGGTGAAAGCAATCTTTGCATTGCTGGAGGCGTCGCATTGAACTCTGTCATGAATGGACGATTAGCTCGAGAACTAGGATTTGATGAGACGTTTATTTCACCATATCCAGGAGACGACGGCATTGCTGTTGGGTGCGTTGCGTTTGGACTCTTTGGTCTACCGCAGAATGCAGGCAGCGGGTCAGTGCCCCTTTGGACGCAGCCTCTGTCGCCTTATCTTGGACCGGATCCAACCGAATTTCAGATCAAGTTGGCCCTGGAGGCGGCAGCACCGTGGTTAGAAGTGGAAACGATTCGCAATGATCAGCTCCGCATTGAACGCCTGGTCAGTGAGTTGGAAAAGGGTGCAGTTGTGGCACTGTATCAAGGCCGATCTGAAATGGGACCCCGTGCGCTCGGCCACCGGAGTATTTTGGCAGATCCCCGCAGCAAGCCTCTAGTACGCTTCATCAATGAAATCGTCAAGAAAAGAGAGAGTTTCCGGCCATTTGCTCCAAGTGTTCTGGCGGAGGAAGCAGACAAATGGTTTGATTTGGGTTCAGCAAGTGACAACAATGTCAGCCCATACATGAGCATGACTGCCATGGTCAAGACGTCCAAACGGGCTCTCATTCCTGCTGTCACTCACGTCGACGGTTCCTCTCGCTTGCAGACTGTGACCCCAGAAGCAGAGCCGTTCTATCACAAATTGATAAGTGAATTTTTCAAGCGCACCGGTGTACCAATGGTTCTCAACACATCCTTCAACACAATTCCCAGTGAGCCCATCGTGGAGAGCCCCAAGGATGCAATTCGCAGCTTTCTGAGTTCCATGGGTTCGATTGAGGTCCTCGCCCTGGGTGACTACGTTGTCACTAGGAAAAAGGCTGACTTGGGAAAACTCCTCGGGGAGGGCAGTGACAAATCAAACGCCATGAAAAAGCCACCGAGTTGTCCAAAGCGGGCCGGTCGTGTCTTTTTCGAATCCAACTTTGAACTCTTCAAGGGTGCCACTCAGGAGGAAGAAGTTACAACCACAACTCGTGTCCGCATGCCAGATCGCATCATCCATCACGAAGAGAAGAACAATTGGTTCGTTTTGACGGATGAGCTGGAGGGAGAAATCTTGTCCATCTGCGATGGAACCAACACGGTAAATGATCTGATGGCGTACTTTACAATCAAAGACAACGATGAGGGATACACCGAAGAAGATTTGGAAGAAAGTCGCGAAATTTTCCAGCAAATCACGAGACGATTGATTCGACTGTTTGAACATGGCTTCCTCAGCTGGTAGTTTCCGTAATCCCACCGTATCATCATTCATGCAGGCGAGAGTCAACGTGATCGGGAGATGATTCGCATCTTTCGGTGTTTACGATAGCGGACGATATCGTTCCCTACAGCTATAGAAGCGTCGCAAACTGATTTCTTTACTGCTCACTCATGTATTGAGTATAGATTTCGGTAGTATTGTAATGTCAACAACTTACAGTGTTGCTCTTATCGAACTAATCCAAGCGTCTTTACGACGCGCCGATAGGAATCGAACTCCTTGCGCTCCATATAGTCCAAAAGCTTGCGCCTACGAACGTAAAGTGCATCCATACCACGTTTCGACGATTTGTCCTTCTTGTGTGTCTTCATATGTTGTTGCATCTGCTGAATCCGAGTAGTCAAGGCAATAACTGTGACACATAGACGAGGCAAATGCAAACGTAGGTGAGACATACCTGGCAACAATACAGCGCAAGCAATGTCATTCAGATGCAACCAAACTCACCTTGCACAGCACTTGAACCTGTGTCGCCTTCTCTCATCTGAAACAGTTCCATACCTTGACGTTTCTGAGCCTTGACAACTTCCGACTGATTCCCATTAGACAATTCAAACAATTTTCGTACTCGATCGCTCATGACAAGTCCCTGCATATGAAATCGCAACTGCTTTTCGGGCTGTTGCTCCGCCAACTCCTTCATGCGGGCCTTGAGTTCGACGGACGCCTGGGCGTCTGCCGCCCTGGCCTCTGCGTTCCGCTCTTCCCTAGTCTTGGCATTCACCACTGGCTCATTCTTGTCAATGTAACTCGGCGGATGCGGAGGGAAAATTCCCTTTTCCGCCAATGCTGCCCATTTCTTTTTCTTGTTCAGAATGTGCCGTTTGCGTTTGGTCATGCGGATCGTTCGAACTTGTTGTGAATTGTGCAGATTAAGAAGCGGTGATGTAGCAATCTGAGAAAGTGCTGGAAGCACAGAGGGACGCAGTTGTCGGGAAGTCACCATGGGGGCAGCATTGCGTAGCACGTTAAACAGGACCATGGTGGATCTTGGAGCTCCAATCAGCGCAGATCTTAGATGCGGAGGAGCTATGTACGACGTATGTGCTTTGAAGTAAGGCGAGGGGTGTGGCGCTGCTCCACTGTGATGATGAGCGTGGATAACCAGGGCAACCGAGACGCCAACTGATGTGACAGCGTGAAAGACTGACCACTGACCACCCGACACCAACGACGTATCGGTTCACGGACAGACACTTATTGTGGGTAAAACACCGTTATTTTGCGAATCGTACGGACATTTACTTTACCGTGTATAAAGAACCGGTACGAGTACAAAGTACTTGTACTTGGATCAAAATCCAAGTCATTTCGATGGCATGCTTTTGTATGTCAAGATATATGAAGCCTCGTTCGAACGCCAATGCTAAGCAGTGTTGTTGTAATCGTACACCAATACAGCCGTACCACCATACATCCATACCCCTCGCAGTGTTGCTCTGAAGTCTGAAGCGGATCACTGTATCCATGAGAAACTTTCAGGACGCACAAAAAGATCGAACGCTGCACCATTTCAAATTGCCACAAACGCCATGGACTCGTCAACCATTTTCCTTTGTCGTTTGCGCGGATACTCAACTCGGTATGACCAACGCTAATCGCGAATGGGAAACAGAATTGGCGTATGCGCGTCATGCTGTGAAGCAGATTAATGCACTCCATCCCCGCCCTGCCTTTTGTTGTTGCTGCGGTGATTTGGTCGATATGGAGTATACGTTTTACATCCACAAGGGTTTTACAAAACAGGAATGTAATGACATTCAAGACCAGCAGAATCGAGATTTTCAAAGCGTTTGGTCGGAACTTCATGAGGATATCGCCATGGTTTGTCTTTGCGGAAATCATGATCTGGGCAATCGTCCCACTCGATCCAGCATTGGACGGTTCACTGATGCCTTTGGAGACGATTATCTGGCGTTTTGGGCTCACGGGACCTACAACATTGTTCTCAACACAACGCTCTTTTCAGATCCGAGTGGTGCCACGGAGTTGTATGAACAACAATTGGAATGGCTGGAATCTAGACTTCGGTATGCTCGAGAACAAAACGCTTCCCTCGTCTTTGTGTTCGGTCACCATCCGTGGTTTCTGTACCACGACGAGGAGGAGAAGGATGATCTTCCAGGGGTTATACCATATCCAGTCGAATGGAACATGCCTGGATCCGGTGGCTTTCCAGATTACTACTTTCACATACCAAAACCATTCAGGACAAGGGTTATGGAACTCTTCGCACAATATCAAGTAGATGCAGCATTTTCAGGTCACTTTCATCAAAATCTAGTATCGAAGGCCTCCTTTGGAATGGATATGATAATAACAAGTTCCTTGTCCATGGTATTTGAGTCGACGGGGAAATCAGCCAAGGTTGGTGTTTTGGACGAGCCATCGGGCGTGCGAGGTATCCGAGTTGTAGATGTGGAGGTTGGCGAGGACTCGGGAAGAGGGGCCTTTTCGCATCGGTTTCTTCCACTTCAGGAGGACAGCCCGTTTGCATAGCGCACGATCCATCCTCCCAGAGCTGTAACCAAAAATCGGGCGATGATAAGTTGACATTTACATGGTACTTTTCGAATGTTTATCTACTACGGTAGTTGGGAGCAGTGCTAGCCCACGAAGGAACAGGACCGGTCCTTGGTACAGCAAACGAACTAGCGTTTCAATTCAATCGTATCGAACCTATCGGGCGTTAGTAGCTTATGCGGTTTCTTATTTTAAAACCTTGCAACCTTGCCAGTATCGCCTATTGTAGCAATAAAGTGGATAAACATGAACTACAGGTATAAAGGCTTACTAAGTTGTCCAAGGCCTAACGCTTCCATCGAACTGTAAGGAAAGATTAACCGCCATGCTTTCGATGCGTCCTACAATGGCAGAGCACTATCAGGAAAGAAGCATCCAAGGGCTACATTGTGTTTGCGTAGTGGTATAATCCGAGTGTTCATCGCCTCATTCTCAATTCAGTGCTTGTAACTCGATCCGACCGTTCATTCTGGCTTCGCCCAAGAAGGCGCGGCACGTCCAACGTCAACCCATTTTGGCGTGCCATCTAGGATTTGCATGTTAAAGATCGTGTTAAGAGGATTCAGACGGTCTCCATCTGGTGTGAAGCTAACTTGGCCGCTTACACCTTGGAAGGTCAGATTTCAGAGTTTCGAAGAGACGAGAGATCCGTTGCGATGTGGCATCATAGGGTAATCAGGAATCGAAGGACGCGCTTTTACGAGTGCAACAATGGAGTCAACCAGGAATTCAGCCGAGTGGTCTGGAAGCTCAGTCATCACATTATGTCCATTGGCACGCTGCATCTCTTGAGGCTTTTTGTGAAATAGGCTACGCCTCGCTGGGATCGGCGACAAGCAACATCACTCCAGAATTCTTGTTGGGATCATCGGTCACACCGTGCACTATCCCGAACCATTTGTTTCGAATGTCCCGATAGGCCCTGGCGGCAGCCCTCTCATCGCATATTGCGTCTCCGATAAGGTAATTGATGATAGTTCCATCAGAGAAAATATCATCATGCCAGCCGTCAGTGTGATAACTCAGTAAACTGAAGGTGACATTGACGATTTTCATCGGCCCAATTAAAATAGTCGGCGGCGTCGAAAATCACAGCAATGTTCACGACACGACTATGTTCAGATCTATTTCGCAGTTCTCGTTGTTGTGCACCGTTGCGTACAAGAATCACCTCTTTATTACGTGTGCCAAACCCAAGTGTGCAGCGATTATTTGTAGTTTTGGCACTCGCAAGAAGGGACGAACGAATGCACCAGCTCGACACCACGATGCATTTCAACAAATTCTCAGGACGGCTTCCGTGAAGGAATCGCATTCTCCGCCATCTGATGAGATGCCAAATGACGCTTCTTGATGATTGTGAGACTATCGCACTATCATACATCTACTTCGGTGAGGGCACAATCTGGCCTCTGGCGTCAGATTGTCCGAGTCGTGCGCATCATCGCCCCGAATCTTTCCACTCGGTATATCTCCTGAGAAACACCTGGAAGGTCCGGCCACGCACCTCTGCTTGGTATTAATTGCATGTAGAAGCTACGAGAAGAAACGTCATTTTACCGGACCTCCCTGGAGTACATCCTATATGCTGTATACATATATATATGGATAGAGATATGCGAGCATTGAAACCCGGAGAAGTCACTGTTGGTAATTGGAAATTGGTAGAGCTTGCCTATCGGTATTGCGTACACCAATACCACAATAGTGGCGATACGGAATATCAGAGCAGTTCATGTAGCTTCTACGTTACGCTTAGTACATACCAGAAATGCGTTTCCTCGATGTATCCCTGCAGCGTTGCTTGGTAATGTGCGATATGGGAAGCAGTCATCGAACGTGCTCGTATGCATGCAGTACGAGAACAATTCAATTTTGGATTGCCTTCGTTTATATCAGCTCGCTCGTTCTCAATAAAACAACATAGTTAACGGCAGACGCAGCGATAACTCCAATGAGGACTTGGACTGTCTTAATCTCGTTGGTCTCACTGACAATGGCGAGTCAGGATTATCTTTACGCGAATGATG
Organism: Fragilaria crotonensis; assembly: GCA_022925895.1. NCBI lineage: Eukaryota > Bacillariophyta > Fragilariophyceae > Fragilariales > Fragilariaceae > Fragilaria > Fragilaria crotonensis. The sequence continues at coordinate 68,323 of JAKSYS010000170.1, read as the reverse complement.
AAACAGCCAGCGCAGTGATCGAACACACGTCTGATCATGATTTTGAGAAGAGCTCAAAACCGAGACTGGTGGAGTTTTACTCACCCGTAAGTTTGTCGTAATGTAAATGCAAGGATAGCAGTGTTGCGTGTCGAGCGAAAGCCTATGTTCCCAAGTTCAATCGCATAATTCCAGTACCTCCTGCTTGTGACCGAAACATCCACCGCTGCAAAATGAAATACTAACATTAATTATCCTCTCTTCATCCCAAAGTTTTGCGGGTACGTGGTTACAAATTTATTTAATTTTTGATGCCCCTGAGCGGTTGTCATACAATGGATTGCCTTATCGTTGGTCATTGTTTCCTCCATTTCATCCGTGATCGTCTCGTTCATGTTTGCCATCTTCGCACGTTGGTCTTCCTATGGTTTTTACGTGACATTAACGTGAGGGTGAACCGCAATCACTGTATACGGATTTTTGTCACGTGTGTTCCAGTACCGTGCCTGCACCTTTGTACTCACTACTCACTCACCTATTCACGTCGAATTCATTGCAGTGGGTGCCGCTTCTTTAAGCCGCAGTATGTTGCCATAGCTGAGGCCTTGATTTCTAAATATGACGACGTTGAAGTTTATGCGGTCAGTTGTTCCCCTCACAAGGACGTCTGCTCCAAGCACCAAATCACGGGATATCCTGTACGTTCTTATGAGAGAATTGTGTTTTGCACGATCTCATCACACGAAATGCCATGCTAACTCCGTATGTTTCATTCTGTACATCCATTTTTGAAATGCCAAATGTCCGCAGGCTCTATATGCTTTCCCTGCTGGTGCAACCGTCGGAACTTACTTGAAGAAATCGTCCCTTGGTGGATCTTACTCCATCAAGTCCATTGCCAAAAAACTGAGTCTCAAACCTTCTGCAGCTCAATCAGTGCGCAAGCTTGTTGATGATGAAACTAAGGAGAACAAAACCGATGACGAGAAGGAAGAGGACAACGAGGATGAAGAAGAAGAGGACGACGAGGATGAGAAGGAAAAGGACAACGAGGATGAAAAAGAAGGGGACGACGAGGATGAGAAGGAAAAGGACAACGAGGATGAAAAAGAAGGGGACGACGAGGATGAGAAGGAAAAGGACAACGAGGATGAAAAAGAAGGGGACGACGAGGATGAGAAGGACAAGGACAACGAGGATGAAAAAGAAGGGGACAACGAGGAGGAGAAGGAAAAGGACAAAGACGACGAGAGGAAAACGGAATCCTTGGATGAAAAAACGCATGAACCCGTCTTGGAGCAGAAGAGCGCGAATGGAGTCGATGAAAACGACGGCGACAAGGAGGAGGACGTCAAGGAAGACGTGACCACGGTCGCTGTTGACACACTGAAGGCTGAGACAACAAGTTCACTGGCGGCCGAAGGTGAAACTCCGAAGGATCCCGTCCCCACCGTTCAAGCCGACATTTCGAAGGAGGAGAAAGATGATGAAGAAGTCGACAAAAAAGAAAAGCACAAGGACGATGAAGAAGATGAAAAAGACAAGGTAGAAGAGGATGACGAAGACGAAAAACACAAGGAAAAAGAAGACGACGAAGATGAAAAAGACAAAGAAAAACAAGACGACGAAGACGAAAACACAAGGAAAAACAAGACGACGAAGACGAAAATAAATTGCTACACGATGGTGAGGCTGAGGTGGCATATCGTTCCTACGCAGCTCGTCAGGCTCTCGGGTCAAATGGACTTGTCGCGAGCGCTCATGCCTTTGCATCAAGGCACGGGGTTGCGGTCCCTGGAGCGGGAGCGTTAAAGGCGACCACACGGGAACGTTCCATGGACAAGTATGCAGCACTAGTCGAGAAGCGTCAGAAAATGTTGAAAGAAAAGGGTGCAAGCGGAAACCTTCTCGGAAGGCTCGGTGCCGTTCGCCGCCGCCATGCCTTTGGTCCTGGGGGGACCGTGGTGTTGAACACCCCTGGCAGAAGCGGAGATACCACAGTTATGCGTGCCAACAAGCCGGGAACGTCTGAGTTTGAGCAACGTAAGAAAGAAATTCTGGATCGCATAAAGAAGGATAAGAGTCGCCGTGCTCATTCCCCGTTGTTTGGGGCGAAGTCGGAGAGTACTGTCGAGGCCAAGCTAGTGAACAAACTGGAACTTCCATTCAAAAAGGAACCCAAGCCTGTCGGTATTGTTCGCAAAACCTTCGAAAGCGTCCCTGTTGTGAAGACTATGTTCAAGATGACACCTGAGGAGGAGCTTATTCTTGACGTATCTCTTCGTTTATTTCGGGGTTGAAACACGGCGTGTTTATGACCGAGGGCCCGCTGGACGATGACAAGAAGGAAGCTCTTAAAGGATGGCTCGACCTTCTTAGTATCGGTCTACCACCTGAATGGGGCCTTCACATGCTCATTGATGCACTTTCAAGGAAGATTGACTTTATCTCCGTAAGCGATGAAAATCTCAATTCTGTAATCGACATGTTCCCATTGTCGCGCAAAGATTGGAGCAGGGGGTGCCGTAAGAATGACGGAAGCGCGGGCTTTTCGTGTGGTGTGTGGAAACTATTGCATGTTGTGACTGTCGGAGTGGCTGAGCACCGTGGAGGTAGCAATTTAATTGAGTCTGGGCTTATGAACCAAGGCACTGTTGTGTTTGCCCCTCTTGATGCCGCCAATGCTATTCGCGATTACATGTTCAATTTCTTCGGATGTGAGGAATGTCGAGATCATTTTGTGAGCAAATACGATGACTGCTCGTTCCGTCGCTGCGATCGTCTCGCCGAGGAAGCAGACGCAGCGTCTGCTGATGATTGGAAACAGGTTGCCCTGTGGATGTGGGAAGTTCACAACGACGTGAATGTTCGAGTCGATGCCAAAAAGATCGAGCGCCTTCAGAAAAGGTTGAGCTCGAAACACCTACAAGGCGCGCAACACCTCACAATTGTGCGGAAGGAAGAAGATGAAATCCGCTCCATATGGCCGTCTCTCGAAAACTGTTTAGTGTGCTTTGGTGATGACGGCAAGTGGAACGAGGACTCAGTGTTCGAGTTTCTGGAAAGAACTTATTGGGACGCACCCAATGCCAAGTTTGACCGCCTTTTGACTCATCGTAATCTGGAGGGCGAGGATGTATCTGGAGGTGGTTTCATTTGGATCATGATGCTTCTCGCCGTCGCAATCATCGTGCTTGTACGACAGCACGTCAACAATCTTAGCTTTCACAAGCAACTCCGAAAATTTAATGTGCCTTCGGTTATTGGAGTCAAGAACAAGATTGAGGATGCCGTTGCTGGAAAGCACCGTACAGCGTAACTAGACGAATCTGAAGCAGTATTTGGTGGACGAGCCAATATTTTCGATATGTTGCGCTCTGCATGTCTAAACTCGGCACACAGAAATTACCAATCATGTCAATCTTCCCATCATGCATCCATCTTTAGTCTATGAACTCCATTATGGTGAAAACACCGATAGCATGGATGGCCAGCTTAAGGATAGCATCCGATCGTACTTCATCTGTTCTTGCTTCCCAGGCTGGAGGGTTGCTGGGCGAGCAATCTAGAGCGGCTCTGATACTATGGTACTTGTGTAGTCTTGTAGAAGCACTTTTTCAGACTTGGGACGATAATGAAGGATTCATGGGATCTGACGTCTGACGTCTGCTGACCCCGCCGCAAGAATTTGTTATCTCCATCCCTCTCCATGTTCCTATTTTGAACGAGATTCGGCGAGTCTCACGCTCTAGCGGGTTCGCCTACGGCGTAATACGACCTGATTCTACTGCAGTACAGCGGTACGGAGTAGTACTCGGTATCAGTAAAATCAACAATCTGAATTTGCTCGTCCCATTCATTGCCTTTGGGGTCTCGGCATGGTGAAGAAGAGGAACGAACTTGATTGCCTAGACCGATTCCACATAGTACTGATGACTCTTACATTTGGACTAGCAGTCCCCTTCCTGATCATCCACAGCGCCCTTGGATATGGTCCATTCGCGTTTGGTCCAAAGTATCTCTACAGTGTGATGCCGCCAGCGGATTATTGGCCTGTCATCGAATATCAGACGTCAGAGGTCAAAACGACGCAAGAGAATTACGTCCCGCCTGTGTTTTTGACCAGCAAGTCGACGACGAATCGAGTCGTTGAGTTTTACGCGGTATGTTGCCTCAATCCTCAATGCGTGGGCCTGTGTCATTCTCATGTTCGGAAGCGTTCTCATTGGAAGTCACTCTCACTCCCTTCATTCAGCCATGGTGTCCTCATTGTCAACACTTCAAACAAAGCTACATTAATCTTGCAAGGAATTGTACAGCAATGGCAAAGAGATATGGAGTTGAGATCGACTTCTACGCAGTCAGCTGTACCGCAAACCCTGATGTTTGCAAGGCCGAAAACCTGCATGCGTTTCCCCTCATAAAACTCTACGGTGCTAGAAATGGAACAGGGACGCAAGTCGAAGCTTGGCGAGCACACTGTTTCACAGCGCTTAAATATTTTGGTGTCGACCTCCCAGACGAACTCGATCAACCTGATGTCGCAATACCCGTAGTTCGGGAAAGGGTGGATGAGACGGTGAAACATGTCCACGATACGAGGACCAAGAAACAGATATTCGATGATGCGTTTCTGTCCTTTGAATTCGCCATGCGAAATAGTATATACATGTCAAACGGTCCCCTTTCCAATGAGTCGGCCGCCGCGTTTGCCAAGTGGATTGAGCTTCTTGAAAATACGTTGCCACCAACGTGGAAGCTGCATAATGCACTCGATTCTCTCAGTAAGCATATTGAAGAGGTTATACAGAACGAATCTAAATTGGTTGCCATCGTCAATGAACACGGACCAACGACAAAGAGGTGGAGTCCTGGTTGTCCAGCTGGATACACTTGTGGTCTATGGGAGTTGTTCCATATCATGTCGATTGGTATGGTGGAATGGAACAAAATGAGCTTTTCAGAAAACGCCGTCTTCACTGCCGAATCTACTGCAGATACTCTGCACGACTACATTACCGAGTTTTTGGCCTGCGACGTTTGTCGGCGTCACTTTGTTGCGGACTTTGATGCATGCACACACGATCGCTGTAACCGACTTGGGAGTTCCACGACCGATCCAGAGGAATGGAAACAGTTCCCATTATGGCTCTGGGAAGTTCATAATGATGTGCGAGTCCGATTATTGCACGAAAAGGCTGAACGTGAAAACCGCAAAGCCTCCAAAGCCGAGGAGATCGCCGCACAATGGCCCTCAAGGGACGATTGTCCTGCATGTTGGCTAAGCGATGGATCGTGGGATGATGAAGTCATATACAAGTACCTCCGTATCACGTATTGGACTGAAGATTCCGTTTCAGCGAGCTATCGCAGAGACTTGGAGCGTCACAATCAAAAGAAACTGGAGAAACTCCGTGGTGACAATGATGACGATGATGAAAAGTCACAACCCTTTTTGCCTTTTTTTGCTTTTCAATTTGTTGGCGGCGCTGTGGTATTGATTGCCGTTGCTTGTATACAAAAGAAAGTTGAAAGGGATCGCACTGGCCGCCACAAGAAGGTCGACACCTCTACATAGCATCATTTCCCCAGGAGATTTGGCGCTTACCTCGCATTTGAGCCCAGCGGGTGATCGGAATCACTCATTTCACTGACGAGTAGAAGATTTTTTTGGTCGCCTCGTTTTAGCACTCAGTGCCAGGAGAACAAAATGGGAACTGGTGGCTACGGTAGAGGCTCCATGGAATGTACCCAAGTCGCCATTAGCGGCGAGCAAGGTCGAAGGGTAACAGAATTGCCAGTCTACAGGTTGACAACAATTTCAATAAAAGAGTGAGTAATCCGTCGTCTCACATGATTTTCACACGCACAGTGCATCGTTCATTCATGTGTGTACTGGTGCACCTATGAATCGCTGGATTATACTCTGCTCTGGAGTCCGGGGTTTTTAGGATGCAGGTCATTATACGATCACATTATTGTTTGTAACCCTGGAGTTTTGTATTGTGAAGTGTAGTGCTGTTTTCGAATGCATTAAAATCTTCTCAGCCCCACGACGGCCGAAGCGACCTTCCTCTTTCCTATCCATGTGTTTGTAGGTTTATCCCAATGCAATGTTCACATAATCCTACTTTCTCCCAGTAGCAATTGCTGCATCCGCATCGAAGGTCTAGTCATCGGGAAGCCCATCTGAGCTCGTCTTGAGCCGCTTCAACGCCGGAGCAATTGAATCTCCTGGTGGATATCAAGCTAACGCATCATTTCAAACGTCTTCCTTATTTACAGTTTGCATTTGTCTCACTACAAGTGTATGCATCTCATTTATAGAAGAGTTTGGAGTGAGAGGTGAGGGTGGAGTGAGATGAGAGATGCTGGAGGGAGCCCACACTCTAGTAGTAGACACTACATACTACTGATACCGGTAGTTTTACTTTTCAGCACCGGTACAAGTACTGAGTAGGCGCAGGCTCAGGTCGAGCGCCTTCACAAGTGCTGGAGTACTAAAAGGTACTAGTACCAGCACTGTCCTTGGTACTGTACTACTGTACTACTCCCCTGGTACAAAGGCAACAGCAGCAAAACAGAACATTTTGTCATTGGTCGTCGGCGAAAGTATCGTTTACGACGGTGACCGGAACAGCGCAACAAAATTGATGAGAGGAGCGATTTCCCTTGCTTGCCTTCTCCTTTACGCCATCGTGCATATCACCATGGCGAACGAAGGAATCAAAACAATCTATTTGATTCGACATGCAGAGTCAGAAGAAAATCGACGCGTTGGCTCGCTCAAGAACTTGTTTTCTAGTCTTGGCCGTTTGTCGCTCCCATCTTCCAACGACATCTCAGCTGCCGTGTCGCTCGTCAACGTTCCTGCACAAGTCGATTCGGAAGTGAGCAGTGTGGGGAAACAACAGATTGAACAGCTTGGAATCATGTTAAACGAGGCCAATTTTGTCGATAGCATTGAAGTCGTCGCGCACTCCCCACTGAAGCGAGCGCGTCAAACATCCGAAGGTATGTTGGGCTGTTCGGCCGAGGGAAACCAAGTTCTGAAACAGAAGGAGCCAGTTCAGCGAGTTTTAGAACTTGAATTCTTGGCGGAAAAGACGCTTCTGGAATGGGTTCCAGGTTACTTTGCAACCTTCCAGGCAAGGCTCGACAAGTTTGAGCGATGGTTGGGGGAACAAGACGAATCAAGTATCGCAATTGTGGGTCATTCTCAATACTTCAAGGCTATGTTGGGTCTTGATTTTAAGTTCGGCAACTGTGATGTCTGGCAGATTCAGTACAACACTTCTGGCCAATCTCAGTGCACCGCTTCTGAGGAATTTAAAACTCCCAGGGGATGGTTTGGGCTCAAGAGACTGTATTCTTATAATGTACAAAATGATGACTAAAAACGCTGTTTCAAATGGTTATGACGTTTCCATGCTTTCTATCGTCTTCCTCACTAACGGGTCTGCACCCGCATTGTTGTGACCATTCATACATCCTTCCTCCGAGAGTTGGCTTTCTTTTCCAAGCACTTTCGAAGGAAAATGGCCAACACCAGGCAAACGGGTCCAATAATGAACCACCAGGAATCCCAGTGCTCCTTTGCCGAGGTCATAACCTTCGCATAACGCAGTTTTCTTTGGAGTATGGCCGAAAATCTACTGTTCCGTTCTTCGAGCTGAGGCCAATACCATCGGTGCAGAAAGTCGTAGACTTCGTCGGGATCGTGTTGACTCATATCGTCCTTGAGCCAGCACTCAGGGCACTGAGTCAACGTTGGAAACACTGCCGACAATTTTTCTTGTTTTGTAGCTTTGCGATTTTCACGTGTTGCAGCTTCTCGCACGAGTCGTACATTCACAGCATTATGAACTTCCCAGAACCACATAGCGAGCTCTCGACCTTGTTCTGTCTGTATGTCTGGCGATGCGCCTGAAAGCTCGGGCATAGTGTCAATAAGCCGTTTGCAGTGGTTGTGACCACATCGTTCGTACACATCATTAAAATTCCATCGACAAACGTCACAGGCGAAAAAATGTGAAATAAAACGTTTCATGACTTCAGCGATCTGCTTGGGTTCCACAATGTATCCGGAACGAAAGGCGAACACTCGATGTGTCTTGATCGAAGTACCAATTGTGATGATGTGGAGAAGATCCCACAGCCCGCATGTGAAGCCCATGCCTCGTTCGTTCTGTGTGCAGGCCTGAGTCCAACGATTGTTTTCACGGAAACTGCTATCCACCACCTTGTCAAGGTGCGGGACATCTACACCCAATCCCATAGTATCACCCATTGTGTTCATCCGTTCTACATCACCCCATAAATCTCCCTTTCGTAGCGATGACGTTTGATGTCGGTCAACTATTGCCGACAACATACGACCACCACCGTTCTCGAGGATCTCCCCCATCCTACCCAATATTTCATCCACCATTCCAGTCCGAATCGACCAGGATTGAGGGGTCGCCCAGTATAGCAACTGCAGAAATTCGTTTAAGGCGAGCGCTCGGCTGTCTTCGATGTAGTCAGACCGTTTGACAAAGACTCCTGTCTTGAGCACGAAGGCTAGACTGACCGCTGCATTGTGAAACCTATCATTCAGCACGGACTTATATTCCAATCGTTGTCGTTTCTCCAGCGCCGACTTGATGGCCATTGTGGTGGCATTCTCCGGCGTCGTCGAATTAGTGGATTTTAAATCCTTCCTCTCCAATGCGAGTGTCAGAGAAAGGGCGTTTGCAAAACTCTCCGCCGTAATCTTCCACCCGGGTGGATTCAGTTCGATTCCCTTTTCTTTAATGTCCATTCCTATCCTCCATCCGTAAATAAAAGGGAAACCTGAAATATCATAGGCCCTACAAATTTCTCGATACAGTTGACAGGACACAGCATGAAACTTGACCGGAATCGCGATCGATCTTCTCGCAACTTCCCTTGCGACGTCAACGAAATGAGCCTTGCTGTTTCGACAATGGCCACACCATGGTTGATAAAACTCTACCACATGAACTGCATTCAACGTATTCAAGTCCAGCGGGATCGGTTCCTCGTCGAATGGGGCCTCCTTGTTGAGATCCACAACTGTTCGAAAGCCAGTATCACGAGTTTCACCTCGAGGTTTTGATTTTTAGGTGAAAGTGTCTTTGTGGGTTTCTGACCATTTATAATCGCCATTTCTGGAGTTTTCCACTCCTGCTTCATGTAATGATACTCAACAATCGGAGCCGCATCTTCGTCCCATTGAAACAGCATCATGTCGAGCTCTTCTTCATTGAAATTGTGGTGATACTGGATCTCCGTCATGGTGATCGATTTATTGCTGGTCTTTGCAGCTGACCGTCGGCAATATTAACCTGAATGAGCTGTGCAGGTGTGCGGGTGATCACTGCGTCGGAGAGAAGATGGGATTATAAGACGAGGGTAGGTCACTTGACAGAGTCATTTTGTGAGCAACGGAGGTGATTGTTGTCGATGCTGTTTGTGCGTCAACAGTCAAAACTCAAAACCTCAAAAATTTCTTCGTGCAATCCATCGCGCGAAGTCAGATTCCGTTATCCTTGACCCTAAATTCTAATGTACAAACTCACACTGTACCAGGTGCCGGTACTAAGTACTCCAGTATGCAGCAGAAGATTGAGAATTGAGAAACCTTGAGACCAGACACAGACACATCTGCTAGTGTCTACCCACCCGGTCCATGTGCCTTAATTAATCCACACATTTGCCTTAATTAATCCTATCATTTTTTTCGATCGTGCGTACAAAAATACTGCCATCTACTCAAAATGGTGTTGACCATGACGGTCAAGATGGAAGTGTTGACACTCATGAAAGCACATTGAACTATTAGGATTAGTCTAAGAAGGTATCAAAGTGTGCATGGTTGCGAGACAGGTGGTCAACGAAGCATCGTTTCCCATTTTTTGTGGAACAAAGAAAGACGGTTTTTTCATTATCCTCGCACTCGGAGCATTGCCATGTTGTCTTGTTCTGGCACTCCTTGCATCTCCCTTGGTACCTAAAACTTGTTTCCTCACCTTTACTTTTCTTAGACGCTTAACAGGAGTGAGATGAGCAAGAACACCTGACCTTGGGCCTCCGCTTTCCAATGCTCTGCGACATGCTTCCTGATAGGATGGATTGTTTGGTGAGGATCAAGACTGACTTGATGGGCGACCTCTAGAAAGGTAGGAGTTGTCAATCAACTCCTCAGAAAGCACAGAATAGAACTCCTTTTGATTGAGTTCCAATTGTGGAGTGTTCCTTAAGGCATTGAACACCAACCACGTGTCGACAACAATCATGGAAAAAATCGATAAATTCACCCGCCGCGACCAATCCTTTGTTTCAACCTTTTTCTCGATGCAAAGATCATCCTGTCGAAGTCGGTTGTGCCTGTCAATTGAACCGCATGTAGAGTAATATATCTCAGCAATCTTTGGTTGTGGTATTGTAAACACCACTTGCTCTGGCGCTGCATTTGGTGTCTGGTCAACTTGTCGCCATCGGGATCGCTGATACGGCGTTCCCGCTTCAAACGAACCTGCCGTCGATATAAAGTATCGGCGCTCCCGATCCATCCACACCATTGCTCCAAGCGCTGGCGTACGGGCTGTAGCATTGGCTTTGAGAGCAAAAAAGTCTCCGCGGTTTTGAAGTTCCACGCTTGTCAAGATTTGTTTTGGGAACCCTCGTGTTGCAGTCTTGACAACGCCAATGAATCTCAAGCCGTTGCGAAACAGCTCATTGGCTGCTCCAACAGATGCAAAATAGGAATCAGCACACACAATACGATGTGAACCAAACCACGGTGATACTAGATGCTTCAGCACCCGTGTACCATGTAGCAAGCTGTTGCTGTTGTCGGCGAAGTCTTTGTCCTCAACTCCCGGCAAGTTTGCTCCTTTAACAAGCTTGAGTCGCAGCATGACTCCACTTACTCCACATGCCGCATTCTGAATCTCACAACCGTTCTCAGGCTTCCTATCAAGTGCAACATACTGTGGGAGGCCGTGGTTGATCCAGTGGCCTCCCTGTCCATACCATCGGCTCATGCTTTCATCCACACAAATCATTTCGGACGGATAGAAAAAGTTCTGGCAATGCTCATTAAAGTTTGTCACAAAATCATCAACCAGCATCCACCTATATTCTTCAGAAGTACAATCAATGCGTTCTTCAGGCTGGTGACTCCATCTGGTATGAATAAAGAGCTCTTCAAACCTGTGCTTGGACATGCCGGTCATCCCGAATTGAGGAGCTGGTCGATACTGCACATGCCGTTGTACTCCACAACGATGCTCGTGTTGTAAACTCAAACTTTGTTGTCAGAATGAGTACTCCAAAGAACTTTAACAGCTCACTGGCATCGGTCAGTTTCAGAGACGATCTGAGAAGTTGAAGATTGGTCCAGCGCACCATATCAGTCAATTGTTTTGGAGGAAACATCAAAGGAAAAAATTCGAGAGGTGAAACATCTTGTGTAAGACGAACGTTGACACCAGGCGTGAATGCCTCACCAACCGAGTTACGAACGCTCCACATTCGTTTTGGGACCATACCATTCAATGGAGGATCATCAATTGATGCCCTTACCCACTCAACACTTTGGACATTCGCATCAGTTTCAGTTGCAGCCGCCGCAATATTGTTTTGGGCCACATCTGCAACAAGTTCTTCACCTGGAGCATCCACAGGCATTTCATCTCGTGCAATCTCATCAACAGTGTTGTTCTCAATCGGTTCCAAAGGCATTTGAGAGGGATTGTTGACCACAGCGATCGAGGAGGTGGCATTTGTTGTTGTTGCTGTCGATGAGTTTTGAATCCCGATTTCAGTCACGAATCCATTAACGTCTATTGCATCAGACCCAACGTGCCCTGCCTTCACTGACCTTGAATTCAAGGTAGCAACCTTGCGGCAACTCCCACCAAGGGTGTAAATGGCCGTGATCATGGTCACGGCACGCTTCTTGTTGGCCGATGGGACGGCCTCGACTGCTGTCACCACTCCGTTCACGAGCTTTGTCTTCGCTGCGCTCCCGTATCTTCGATGGCACTCAATTGAATTTGTGACATGCACGGCTTTTGCATGCACCAGTGCATCCACCATGAACCGAGGATCATTGCTGCTCATTTTCAGATCAATTTGTGAAGAAACCGATGAAGAGGAGCAATCGCAATGTCATGGTCAAGAATTCCCGCAACTGTGAAAAATTTGGGAGGGAAAAAAAATTCTTATAGAAAAATTGAAATAACTCCATGACAACAACCAGTGGCCAACTGCTACTTCAAACCATGCACCATTATACTGTTCTTGAGACGATGTCCAAGTTTGGAGTCTGAGGGAGGATGTACAAGATAACAGGAGCGATTTCCTAGTGTGGCAAAAACGGGATTAATTAACCCCAAATGGGGTTAATTAATCCCGTCGGGTGGGTAGACACTAGCAACTCCATATACTGTACTGGTACAAGTACTACAGTACAAAGTACTTGTACTGTTCTAAGTGTGTACATATGTACATATAGTACGACATATGGAATATGGATACGCTTGACCTCCTCCCAACGGAATTCCGTCTGCAAGACCGTCGATGACTCCTTGACAGGGACAGCCTCTGGTTGCACTTCGCATCGTAAAATACATTCATATGCACCTTTGTATACCAGCATAATTTTGCCTCCAGGTCGTTCTCAGCGAAATCGGCCATAAACACCTTCTGAAAGTGTTAGTAAAGCCATCGAACGATTCTGTTGAAAGCACTTGAACTTTATCAGGTGAATTCATTGAATACGCAACAGTACATTGACAACAAAGAGGGATCAGCAAAACGAGGAAGAGTTGTTTGATTCCTAATTTTGAAGGTCAACCTTGCAAGTTTAGCGGCATTACTAATTCCCACGTTCGTTCTACGAGAAGATACCGCGATCAGACCTCCCGTGGCCGTACTTCTGTTCCGTTTTGAAGGAGTTCGAGAGATCCAGTTGATACCGGCGGGATAGAACACTGCAAATTATACAAGAGAATTATAAGTGAATCAGGGATCGAAGGAGCTGCTATTGACGTGAAGGCAGTGCAATAATCATGACATCAGTTCAGAAGCCTCCAGCCAATGGGGGAAACAAAAGCAATGCCGGGGGCGGCCAAATAGTCGCAGGAACTGGAACTTTTAGGGATGGCCTTGTGGCCCCGTCAAAAGATACGAGATACAAGACAGAAGACGTCACCGACACAAAGGGTCGAGAGTTTGAAGATTTCTTCCTCAAGCGAGAATTGCTCATGGGCATCTTTGAGAAGGGCTTCGAAAAACCGAGTCCCATCCAAGAGGAAGCAATTCCTATCATTCTACAGAACCGTAATGTTCTTGCACGTGCCAAAAATGGAACAGGCAAGACTGCTGCTTATATTATCCCTTGCCTGGAGAAAACCGACACCGACAAGAAAGACATTCAAGGTGAGGGCAATGGAGTGGAACCATAAGGTTTTTGTTACCTACCCTTATCTCTCACGATCCATTGAATATTCTGTTTCAGTTCTTATCCTCATTCCTACCCGAGAACTTGCGCTGCAAACTTCTGCCATCGTCAAGGAAATCGGCAAACACATGGGGGTTCAGTGTATGGTTACTACTGGAGGAACATCCTTAAAGGACGATATCATGCGTCTCTACAACACAGTCCATATCATCGTTGCGACACCGGGTCGCCTTCTTGATTTGGCGTCAAAGAATGTAGCCGATCTGAGCCATTGCCGAACAATCATCATGGATGAAGCCGACAAGTTGCTGTCACCTGAATTTCAACCTGTCCTTGAGCAAATCATAGGCATGTGCGATCCCGCTCACCAGATTTGTTTGTTTAGCGCCACCTTTCCCGTCACTGTCAAAGGATTCTGCAACAAACACGTTCCCAACCCTACAGTATCAACCTCATGGACGAGCTTACCCTCCGCGGTATTTCCCAATTCTATGCATATGTTGAGGAAAGACAAAGGTCCACTGCCTGAACACGCTCTTTTCGAAGCTTGAAATCAACCAAAGCATCATCTTCTGCAACTCGGTTAACCGCGTTGAACTCCTGGCGAAAAAATCACCGAACTGGGGTACTCCTGCTACTATATCCACGCCAAGATGCAACAAGCAAACAGAAACAGAGTCTTTCATGAGTTCCGGAACGGTGCGACGAGGCATTTGGTTACCTCAGGTAAGATATCCATCATACATCACATCATCGATGTCTTCTTTGTACTTACATCGCCCCTTGTAGACCTTTTCACCCGAGGTATCGATATTCAATCCGTGAATGTTGTAATTAATTTCGACTTCCCCAAGAACAGCGAAACTTACCTCCATCGCATTGGTCGTTCTGGTCGTTTTGGCCACCTTGGTTTGGCTGTGAACTTGATCACTTACGAAGATCGACATGCGCTGCGACGCGTGGAATCAGAGCTTGGAACGGAAATCCGTGCCATTCCACCCAACATCGATCGCAGCCTCTACGTTGGCTAAACTTGACAGGGGGGAGACTTATTGGTGGGTGGTTTAGAGTATTGAAATGCGCTCTCTCGTTTTGATAATCTTGCCTTCCGCGTATCTCGCAGTGCCAACTGGCATGCATGGTACTGGAGGGACCCTCGCACCAAGAACTCCCCTCTATTTTTTTCTCACCGGCCGGTTGGGCTGTCAAAAATTATGTTAACAACTAAATCTGGATTATCGGTGATAGACATCTGTAGTTCCTATTATCCAGGGCGCTTGCTGGATTGTGCATCTGATACGGCTGGTGGCGTACTACGTGTATTGAAGCAATCGAGGCCCTAATCCCCAAGTCTTCATTCTGAACCATGATTGACCGGGGACGACATCTATATAATCTTCTCTCCTAAAATCTAATGTACTCTATCCTGGTGGCCAAGTCATCGCTCGACCACCGAGCACGTGGATATGAAGGTGCATGACTTCTTGGCCGCCGTCCGTCCCGTCGTTGATCACAATCCTGGCCCCGTCGCCGAAGCCAAGTTCTGTGTCGTTCGCAATCTCGCCAGCAGCCACCATAAGTCGGCCTAGGATTTCAATATGCTCTGGAGAAGCCTTTCGAATATTGGTAAGACCTGCTCGATCCTTTGGGATCACAAGAATGTGCGCTGGCGCAGCAGTTGATATCCTTGAAGGCTAATATTTTGTCATCCTGCTTCACAATTGCTGCAGGAATCTCACCTGAAATAATCTTGTCGAAGAGGGTGGCAGGGGCTTCATCGCGCACACCTGCCAACCAAATGGGGTCCCATCGCTTCCTTTCTTCCCATTGAAGCAAACCACCGTGGACCTATTGTAGTCGACATTAAAAGTAGTGAGACAGCAGTACAAGCAACGATTGCAGCGCGTGCACAAGACAACCATACCTCGTCGAAAACACGCTTGAAAACGGGATCGCTCAGCTTCACTCTTTCAAACCAGGCATCAAGCTTGGAAGGCAAGGCATCAGGAAAGCCAAACTTTGGAAACATGTGTTTGGCGAATACCATGGTTGGAAAGATAGTTGCATCAGCAAGTGATACTTCGGAACCGCACAAATACATATCAGTTTCGACCAAAAGATCGTCCAACACGCGCATCTGCCTGAAATTCGCTCAATGCGTCCTTTCTAGTACCAAAGATTCCAAATGGAGGTCGGTCCTTGTACAAGCAGCCTTGAATTGTTGTGAGATACATATCATGGAATCGACTGAGGAGGTTCGACTTGTAATCATCTGGCAAGAATGAAGGTCCTCTGTCGGCATACTTCGTCAGTAAGTAACGGCAAATTGTGTCACTTTCAGGGATACTGAATCCTAATGCAGGACAATGCAAGGTCGGGATCTTGCCTTGGGCATTAAGCGACAAGAATGCTGCGGCCTTGAGCCCACCTATTTCGGTCTGTGGAACCAGGTGCACCTCCGTTTCGTCAATTTCCTTCTTGTACAAGATGATGCGACAACGAGCTCCATTGTTAGAGACTGGCACGTCGTAGATGATATGTTGTGAGTTCAGCGACATCCTGATGGCAGAAAGGCCTCATCTACTAAGGAATGAGAAAGCAAGGGCGAGAAAATGCGAAGTGTACTTCATCGTTGTAAAGATGCAGAAGCATCCACTACATGGAACCCGACACACTGATTGTGACAATTGAAGCGTGTTCATCATGAGATGATATACAATGATGTATGCATAAAGGATACTAGTGGGTGCCTCACAATTGATCGGGTGGTCTATAGGTAGTGGGTTGTGGGTATTGTGTTTCCAATGTTCGGTATTAAAGGATGTACAGTACCCAGTTTGCAGCATAGTATTGGTGTCCAGTGCAATACTGAAAGGCATTGTAAATACGTAAATAACCTATGTATGTAGTGGTAACTGTAGATAAGGGAAGATGTGATGATTTCATAGAAATTTGCTAATTTAGTTTGCCCAAATGTTAGTTATAAATAGCCAGTGAACTTGTTTAATTTTGTTGCTGATGATGCCGAGGGCACAATGTTGAAATGAGGACCTCCTTGTAAACAATGTTGTGCAGTGGATGACCACCAGTAAATACAAAAAGATCATGTGGGTTACGAACTCGTGAAAGAGCAACATAAAGTTGACCATGTGCAAATATGCCTTGTGGCACAAAGATTCCAACTTTTGCAATGTTTGACCTTGACTCTTGTTGATGGTCATTGCATATGCTGGTCGGACTGGAAACTGTCGTCGTTTAAAGATGAAAGGCAGTTCATCTTCTGGTGAAAGGAGTGCAATTCGTGGTATGTCCACAATTTCTCCAGAGGTAGGAACAGAACATTCAAGGATGGACCGTGAGATACGGCGAACCATGAGTCGGGTGCCATTGCTGAGTGTACTTGATAGGTTTCAGCAACATGACCAGCATGCCTTTTTTAGACTGAGGCGATGTGGTGGGAGGCCTGATGGCTCCAAAGAGTTCAGGAATTCAGGAGGATAGAGGGTATATGCAGGATCATCAATTTCTTCAGACATGATGTTGTCAATACTGAGAAATATATGCTCATCATGTGGTAATCTTGATGATACCATATCATTTATTTGTTGAACATCTTTGTTTTTGGGACATAGGATAGCACGTTCAGACCAATAGAGTGGATCATTAGAAGAAAAATCATCAAACACATGCTCAACCAGTTCTTTCACTTCTTGAGGCTGAAATATACAATGGTAGATTTATTGGGGAAGGCTCCATGTCCTCACCAATCCTCAAGAGGAATGATGCAAAATGGGAAAGTACTTCTTGCAGCTGTGGGTCACTTGTGTTTTCTAAGTCCATACATGTCGCATATTCTCAGAGAGTTGCATTATGTTCACAGATGAAGTCTGCCAGACTTTAGATTGTAGGACAGTTGAATGCACAATGGTAGCTCGTCCAGCATGGCTTAGTACAGGAAGCACTTGACGAAAGTCACCACCCATGATAACAACCAAACCACCAAAAGGAGCATCAGCACATTCAAGCAAGTCACAAAGAGACTGTGAAAGAACATCAAGACCAACACCCTTGAGCATTGTGATCTCATCAATGATCAAAAGCTTTGCTACCTTCAGAACTTCTGCCTTGTCTTTTGATAGGTTGCATAGATGTTTCATACAATTGAATTGGAAGTCCAGATATATAGTGCAGTGTACGGCCCAAAGGAGCAAAGTTGGTGGCAGCAATACCTGATATAGCTGTTGCAAGAGCAACATGTCCTTCACTGCGCACCTTTGCAAGGATCATTCTGAACAACTCTGTCTTACCTGAGCCTGCAGGCCCATCAACAAAGAACATTTTTGCTGAATTTGAGTACCACTATTGACAGATGCCAGGACAGCATCAAAAATAGCATGTTGTTGGGCATTCAGAAGAGGAAGCGATCCAGCTGTTGTTGAATATCACTGCTGGATGACGAAAGCTGTAATTGCAACCAATGGTTGATAGAATTATCCACAGCAGTTGCATGCTCAAGCAGAAGTGTGCGAAGGATGGTACCCATTCAAATACAGAATGACTGTACATCATCCCCAGGAGGGCATCAAGTTCACGCACAAGGAAGTCCTGCAGCTGTTGTTCAGTGAAGCCAGGGTGATGGTGTGCAAAGTCTTCTGACATTGCAGCCCAGTAAGACTGATAGAGTGACCTTGGATCAGAGACATCACAGTTGAAAGGATGATTGCAAAGAGTCTTCTGAGCCGGCATGCTGACACTATCTGTGTGGCTTCCTGCATGGCTCTATGCCACTCAGTATCATCATCCAGAAGACCTAGTGTCGGCAGGCATCTTGAAATGTTGGACAAAGTTCTCCATCCACTGTTCGTAGAGCTTGAAAACTTGTTGCACCCTTCACAACAGTCAACATGCGCCGAAAGTATCGCTCACCAGAAGAAGGAGAAGCACTGTAGAGGCGAGATACAGTGGGGAATTTTTGCTGGTGATTAGGTGATCGCCGCACAGCATTTCCCAGCATTATCCCATCTATAGTGCTGAGGGATGTCATGATACAGGAACTGGCAAGCATATTGATCATTTTGATTGAGTTCAAACCATGCAAGCAACTGTGTATGGGGTGCTCCCCTTGCAAGTACTTGATCAACTGTTTCATCTTCCTGAAACACAACTGATTGCTGGTTGGGAAGATGGTACATTAGGCGCATCACATTTGGCTTTTCAGTGTGAAGACGAAAACTGAAGAGGCGCCAGCATGCCTCAGATGCAGAGACATAACGTCCCTGAAGATAGAGGTTGATCTCATCCTCATCAGTATCTTCACCAACCTGGACTGCAGCACGGTCGTGGCCTTTGTATACATATTTGTAGAGGTATTTGACAGCCTGCACTGAGTTGCAAACCTCAACATTGATGTGGCAGTCATACTTCTTGGTAAGATAGCGATTGTATGGCACTACCCAGCGGTTGTCCAACTCGGCTCCTCGAACAGTCACAGTCCTTCCATCATCACGTCGATGATATTGAGGGAATCCATCATCATTGAGGGTTGTCTCATCTTGAAATGGCCGGGGATACTTATCAGTGCATTCACCTGGGTGTGTAGGACTATTACAACATTTCAGACTTTGCCATCGATTTGGGAAACTTTGGTGCCACAGGGCCCATGCAACATACATCGCTTCACAGTTGCATGCAGCTCAGGATCTATCAATGCATCAGGGATCTCAGCTGAAATGATACAATCAATGTCAGATTCTGTACGGGTTTGTCATTTCTGCCAGAATAACCAGAATGTGCGCATGTGGCAATCCTCGCTTTTGAAATTCAATGGTGTAGATAGCAGCCACAACCCTTCCAAGCACTTGTCGTTTCTGGAGATCACTCATCATATCTGTGAACTTGAGATGAAACACTCGTGCCACCAAATCTGGTCTGTCATTTGCAGTTTGTCCAGGAAGAAGATTTTCCATGACTTCTGGCCACTGTGGATTGGTTGTCATTGTAATAAAAAGATCTGGCTTGCCCATTCGGCGCACAATTGCCAATGCATCTTGACAAAGTTGGTGCATGTTCCTTGGACTTCCAATGAAAGATGAAGGCAGAATAATTCGACGCCCAAGCTGTCGTGTGTTAGTCACATCCTCTCCAGCAACAGCATCTGCAATGCCTTGATATAGTTCAGCACGCAATTTTGGTTGATTATGACGGATGAAATTAAGGCGACCTTGTTCCACTTGGGCATAGCAGTCTACAATGTATTGGTGGAACAGCTTTCCTGCAAGGTGAAGGTGATTGGAGAACATAGGAGCAGGGCGTACAAAAAGACGAAATGCAGCATGCATGAGGCAAGTTAATTTTGTAGACGGTGGAGTCATAGCATTTGGACCAGTCTGCATCATTTCAGGATGCCAGCCTTGTGGGCTCCCTGTTGGAAACAGAAGGACATAGGCCAGTGGAGAATAGTCAGGATGCAGTTCTGAGATGGATTGAATCACTCCACCATGATGCAGTACTCGAATATCGCGGTTCCCTGAACCTTGGTCAGGAAGTATCACAGCTACCTCACTGGAACTTGGACGATTGTAACGTCTGTGGTCCAATTCAGGTTGCTCTAAGATATGCATTGCAAGATTGTGGCCAGGCAATTCAACATCATTGCCATCAGAACTATTGACCAAGGTTTGCTCATCAAGAGCCTGCTTGAATAATCCATACAGACGGTTTTCATTCTGAATCATTTGCTGCAATGATTCAACAGTATGCTTGTCCAACTTATTCATATGACGTAGCGATTGTCTGCCTCATGTTCAGTATCATAAAAATATAACTGTGCAAATGCAGGATGCTGTCCAGGTGCTGGAAGCAATGATCCCAACCGGTGGTACATTGAGCCATGAATGCGAAAAGTATAAATTCCATGGGTACGATCAATCAAACCATCATCCACATTAACGCCTATTGAGGCAAAACTCAAGGCAGAGTTGTAGGCACGTATGAATGGCATGAATGTTTCAGGTTCTTGAAAAAGCTCTATCAACACATTTGGTGTGGGATCAAGAGGTGGGAGAGATACCTTGCCCTTGGCACAGCAAGATGAAAAGAAGCCTCTTTCAGATGTTTCTTCCTGAAAATGCAGAGCAGAGCATCCCTGACACTCAAATGTGCATGGGCCAAGTACATGACGGACTGGGATAGGAGCAGATGAATAACCATGGGTGCGTGGGTGACTTTGGCGTGTATGTCTTGTTTGCTCCCGGTGCTGGGTGGCAATGGCAGCCATCTGAGTGGCAGCCACAGCGTCACCTTCTTGAGACCGCTGCAGACGTTGTGCGTGTACGTTGTGTCTGCTCCCGGTTCTGGGTGGCAATGGCAGCCATCTGAGTGGCAGCCACAGGGTCACCTTCTTGAGACTGCTGCAGACGTTGTGCACGTGTTCGTCGTGTCTGCTCGGTTCTGGATGGTGATGGCAGCCATCTGAGTGGCAGCCACAGGGTCACCATCTTGAGACCGCTGCAGACGTTGTGCACGTGTACGTCGTGTCTGCTCTCGGTTCTGGATGGCGATGGCAGCCATCTGAGTGGCAGCCACAGGGTCACCATCTTGAGACCGCTGCAGACGTTGTGCACGTGTACGTTGTGTCTGCTCTCGGTTCTGGATGGCGATGGCAGCCATCTGAGCGGCAGCCACAGGGTCACCATCTTGAGACCGCTGCAGACGTTGTGCACGTGTTCGTCGTGTCTGTTCTCGGTTCTGGGTGGCAATGGCAGCCATCTGAGTGGCAGCCACGGGTCACCATCTTGAGACCGCTGCAGATGTTGTGCACGTGTCACGTCGTGTCTGCTCCGGTCCTGGGTGGCAATGGCAGCCATCTGAGTAGCAGCCACAGTGTCACCACCTTCTTGCGACAGGAGACGAAGTTTGGCACGCCTTTTCCTTGCTGCAATTGCAAGTGGATTTGTTGATGGTGGTCGTTTACTGGGCGTCATAGATGATAGCGAAATATGCTGATTGGCTGGAAAGAAGTTCTTTGCAAACTGTTATTATCAATGGTAGCGAATGAGAACATTTAGTACACTAAGTACTTAGCACTGAAGTAACAGACTAATTAGGTAACCAACTCTCCTTCATGGGAGACGATTTGACCAGCCCGGCGGGGCTATTGAAAAATTGAAAAAATGCGCAACCTACCTCCGGTAATGCTATTTTCGATGGGATGTCAGTGAGTCGGAATAACTTTTTCACGGCTGTTAGGGCTAAAACAATGACCGGCGAAGCTTCTTGTGTGTTTTTCAGATGTATGCTATTCCAGTAGACGTACACAATACGTCGTACCCGAGGCAGAAGTGTCACATGTTGTTCTACAGTATGCAGTATCCTGGTACGTACCAACGTAAGCTACTACAGGAGTACACAGTATGTACCCCCAGTGTTGTGCTCATGCCCCAGTATTGCAGTTCATCGCACGGTATGTTTTACAGTAGCATTTGTCATGCAACCTGTTCACCACGAATTCAATGACTATTCCATCCAGTAACTTTGAATTCCTACAGTACAGTACTACAGTAATGTAAGACACTGTCGTTTCAACATAAATTACCGTCGATTTATGTACTGTAGACCTGTAGTACATGTAATCCACGTAACAGTACAACAATACCCCAGAGTGGTCATACTCCGTAACAGACACACACACACACACACACACGCACAAACCAAATTTAAAAAGGAGTAGGATATATGCATACTTGGGTGAATTAGATCATCAGGTACTAGTACTCGTATGGCATTCAACGAAAGTGATTTTGACTGACGTCATCAGGAGTCACTGGTGTCCGAACCCGTGGAGTGAAATGGTACTTGTACTCGGTACGATACTCGTACTCGGCATCTCGGCATTACCGGAACACGTGTACGACACAGGGTACGCACTGTTTCTTACTTCTCCAAGTCTACAGTTCTTCTCTCTCTAGAGAGTAGAGAGAGTAATGTGTCATATTCGGAATTCGGAGTACAGTACGCGTAGTCCCAGCGTCCCATGTCCCACGTGCAGGATAGTTATGATGTCATGATGTTATGATCATATGAACGCGGAGAACATTGCTGTCAAAACCACAGCTGGGCATCGAGAAGCCGTCGACCAAAACGAAGGCGAGACCCGCCCTTGCGGAATCGATCTATCGGTAGGTGTAAGAGTGAATGGCAAGGAATAGAATGGCCTTATAAAGCATGTAAAAGGAGAGGCCTGAAATATCATATCTACATTGAATTGAGAGTAATAGTGAGGGTTTAGTCATCGAACTCAGTTTTTTTAGAATCGCCCGATATCAGCGAACCCTCCGCGACTACGCTTGTTGGAAGCACGAACTGTTGGGCGGTCTCGAGTACGAAGAGCAAAGCGGTCTGCTGTTCCTGCCTTTTGGTTGCCCTCATTCTGGCGCCAAAAGGCATCATGACTCTCCTTCAGCATTTGCGCCTCCAGTTTGGCTGCATGCACATGGTTGAGCGTTTCGTCGAGTCGGTTGCGAAATTGTTTCAAGCTATCCAACAAGTTTTTCGTCTGGGAGCGAGGAACGTCTCGAGAACGGTATGGCATGGTGCAGCTGAGCAGGAAGCTTTTCGACTTCTGGCACAGCTGACCCGCAACCACGCCTGCGTAAATGCAGGACACCAATACGTCTTCCACCACATCGATTTGGTTATATACATCCAAAGCGTGTGACAAATCATCATAAGATATGGCAGATGATGCTTGCGAACATGCTTCTTGAACGAGGGACAGCACCGTAAGTTGACGAAGCTTGAACACATGGGCGTCGGACAAACTGATGAAATGGCCAGGTTCCGCGCTCTTATATTCTGAATAGGTGCCGTAGGAGAATAGGTCCAATGTCCTGCCTAACACGTGATCGTCCGTGATTTCCAATGTTGCCTTGATTTGGTCAAATCCACAGAAAATCGTTGGATCTGAAAGCGCTTTCAACACAAGTGTGCGATTCGTATCAGCGTTCTTGGACGATTCCTTTGCCATTTGTAACAATGGCTGAAGAGCATGGTCTGTGTCTAGCATTCGCGGTTGTTCCATTGTCAGTAATGGAGAGGAGCAAGAACAAGTTGAGATCAATTGAACGCGATAAGCAGGGACACACAGAAGTGTGATCTTAAACAAGTTGAATGCCGTCGAGTATAGTCAATAGCGCTTCAGCAGCAAGTAAAACGCGTGTACCTGGTACTATCCATTATTGTACTGGATCCTGGATCCGTCTGTCCAATGCACGAGTATGGGACTCGCCACCTCGCCATTCGCTATTGACACTACAGATTTGATACACTGTCGATCCCAGTGGAATTCCGTCAGCCCAAAACCCGGCACCCAAACCCATTGGGTATGGGTTTTGGATGACTCAGATTTCATGGGTGGGTCTGCCAAAATCATAGCAAAAATGACAGTAGATGTTTGCTACCGGTAGTAGTAGAACCATGTACTCCAGGACTGCACACTGGGTTTGGGTGGGTTTGGGTTGTCAGTAGATCATGGGTTCTGATTTGGGCTGACTACCGTGTAACGAGGTAATGATGCAGAATCCGTCTCTGCTGTCGACTCTATATTCATAGAGCCGCTACCCGACCGTCATCTACATGCTCCGATTACAATGAGAGGCAAATAGAGAATCCGCTATTACTCTTTTCATTGCACTAGCTAGTACTCCTTCATCCTCTCTCCTCTCTCTCAGAATGGATTCTGGAGTCTCGCCGAGTATCATGTACTCCAGTACTACAGTATTGGTTCTCGAGTACTACATGCACTCCGCACTGTAGACCTTGAGTTCAATTGGGGACGTATTGCGAAGTTAGCAGGGACCCGCTAACTGCTCATCTCTACTCCGAGTAATAAATATTACTTTCCATATCATGTGTGCCTATCCACTATGGCTGCCTGACAGGAAGAGCTGGATGGATGGAAAGGTAGAAATATGTGAATTGAAGTGGCTATAAAGCAAATCGTGGAGCAGTATGGATCTCCCTAAGCCACCTGTGTTGAGCGGACATAATGTGGTCGTCACTGGGCAGTCATCACCAATAAAGCTTAGTTCTAGCCATGGGAACAGGTGCTGGCAATGCATTTGCCCATGTTCCGTCACCCGTCCGGACCTTCATATGAGAATGGACACAAATGTCGAGAACTGCGGATGGAGCATCTCGCAAAACTGCTTCAACTAGCGGCACCGGTTCCTCCTGGCATCCGCCTCCGCAACGGCACCCCGATGCACCAAGACTTCTGGAACCCTCCAAGAACAAGTGCGGTTGTTATGTTCACTTATTATCGATTGTCTGAATCGCACACCTGTACCAAAATCCCTCATCTTTCGAAACAAGAAGTGACGTCGTTAGCATTCTACGTTTTGACCGCGAACAATTGTGCTGCTCTCACAAAAAACTATTCAATAAACAGAGGCGCGGACGCCTTCTAGCTACGACTCTTCAACAATGGAGATTGCCACCTTGCCAACAATGTCTTTCGTAAGACTGATAGATGCACTGAACTTCCCCAAATGCTTGATGTCTCCCTTCAACGCGTTTCCCTCTTCGTCCGTCACGGTAATGATTCTCACATTCTTTTCACTCCATAAGTCATTAGGCATATGCTTCGAGAGCTCCTCCATGATAATCTTCGGTCCGATTCCTCCAAAAAGTTGCCCATCAGGGCCACTCTTTCGTGGAATCGACAAGACAAACTCCTCCAAGTCTTTCACAACAGCATTAGCAGCAGCATCTAGGGCTGCTTGCCTTCTCTCTGCTTCAATTTTCTGCTTCGCGACTTCCTCGTCGGAAATAATCTCAGCACTCTTCGTCGGTCGCAACTTATTGTTAAAGAAAGCAGGTGTCACCATAATCACGTCACCTGCCTGACCTGTTCCAGCAATGTGTTTCAACAATTTGACTTGAACTTTCTTGGGAGCAGCAGCCACAGTCTTTTTCTTCGCAAAGAGCTTAGAATCTGCGCACAAGCCATAACCACCAGCAACTGTGGAAGTTGGAGCTCTAGAAGAGGCGATTCGAGGAGAGGCTGGTGGGACGAACGAGGCTCGGGTTATCCTCGGCGCCGCGACAACATTTGAACATTGAATGAGGACGAAGAGGAGGATAGCCTGGTTCCACATCATGAAAGACGATTTCATTTGATGTTAGGAATTCGCACGGCACCGACAGAGACGACCAGTTGCTGAGAGGGAGTGTCGAGTGTTCTCTGTCGAATTCGATCAGATATGACAGAGATTTCAGCGACGATAAATGCAGGTGAGTTGAATCGAGGACACGCGTTAGTAGAACTCTACGCACATAATACACTGTGTAACATCAACCTGCAGGATTCGGTGAACATGAAGCATGGTGCCGAAACGTGAGGGTTT
Source organism: Fragilaria crotonensis (assembly GCA_022925895.1). Lineage (NCBI taxonomy): Eukaryota > Bacillariophyta > Fragilariophyceae > Fragilariales > Fragilariaceae > Fragilaria > Fragilaria crotonensis. Next base: position 42,466 of record JAKSYS010000170.1, on the reverse strand, counting down.
GGTGTGGTAGAGTAGTACCAGTATGACATACGCCGGCGCGGACCACTCATCAGATCTTCTTCACGCTCTCACCTCTCACATGATCGGAGTTCAGTACAAGTTCCTCAAAGTAGTACAGTACCACTCTTACTACAGTAGCGTGAAATCTACTTGTACCAGCAATATTTTTTGACTACCGGTAGTATGTACTACGATTACTACTTGGATCCGATTAGAATGCAAGGAAATGACGTCAAGCCGTACCAATCAGCGTGCTCTCCATATGTTACTGTCTTACTGGAGTACTGTATCACCGTATGTAGCACGTGAAAGGGTTAGTACTGTGACGTCATGCTTGACGTCATTTCCTTGCATTCTAATCGGTACTATGGCCTCTGGAGTACAAGTACGGTACCAGTACTCTGTGCTCCGGCGAGGCATCTATGCGCATCTTTCAAAGATGAAAATCTGGGTACAGTACACAGTACACCCTACACTGTGTATAGACAAGTACGCTGGTACAGCAAAGATACTGCAGAAATAGAGAGACTGTATTCCGATTGTCACTTGCCCACGATTCTATTACCGGTACAACCAGGTACAAGTACTCGTCGTGCTAGAATATGCTGAAAGTCCACTATCACACTGTTCACACCTTTATCGGTCCAGCACATCGGGCTCAAGCCGACGATTTGACCATGATTATTGGTCGGTTTCGACCATGGCAAGCACGAACGAGTCAGCGACTCCTATGCAGCGGTAGCAAGGAGTACATAGAACAATGGCAATCTTCAATCGTGAAGTCAAACTCGTTTTATGAACAACATGGCGTCGGAAAACCCAAGAAGTACTTTTATCACATTGATCTTCAAGGGCGCATTTTCTTGGAGGAAACTCAGCCAAAAAATGTTGCCACATCGCTGAAGAGTCCAGCCTTTTTAGATTTTTTCATCTCCAATATCAAGGAGTCCACAGAGCAAGATCTTGAACTTCTTCCTACGTGCGTTCGTGTAGACTATCCTTATGTGTCTCGTTGTGGCGTGGAGCTAAACTTCGTGCGACCAGCCGATTCGCCGATTGTCTTTCATTCCATGGGCGGAGACACACCGGATACTTGGCAGCTATACTTCGCTGCATCTTTGAGACAAAGATTTGATCCGAGTTGTTTGGCGATATCCCCGCGAACGGGTCATCTGTATCATCAACTGCTAGGAAATGGAACGGGTCTGCACCGAAAACTGGATGCTATGGCCTGATAAAATCGTCAGTCGCTGTTGCCCTATCCGAGCACATTGTCGCACACAGTGACAAGATTGGCTCTGGAACACAATTCGCCGTTGGTGGTACCCATTATCCCATTCCATGGCTTCCCGCCTCAGCCGAGCCAGGATGTTGGGCAATGCCAGTCTTTGACGAGTAGGCTATACGGCTGTGTGTTCAAGGTCGTCCCCTTCGCTTAATGACTCGCCATCAATATCAGACCCATCCACCACATTGTCTGTATCCTGACTTCCACCACCTTTTTTTGAATCAATGTCGTCATCGTCAGTTACATGAATTGCATATAGTCTCCGAAGGCCTTCCTCGTCCAGATCGCCATCCTCCAAAGGATCACCATCAATATCACTATCGTCGAGCGCAGTGCAGTCAGTATTCCCAGTTGAATGGATTGCTGCGTCTTTTGGCTCTTCCTTTGGGTTATGCCGAAGTTCCGATACCACTTGCTCCGGTTGTTCCACGGTAGATTCATCGCCTTCGTTTACCTCTGTCCAATCCCCACGAGCGGACAGGATAATAACTTCTACTTCTTCCTTTTCTTCCTCTTTCTCTTCCCCGTCATCTTTCGTTTCTTCCTCGACAGGCGCGGGTTTAATAATTTCTCGTCCCTCAAAGCAGGCTTCTAATTCGTCGAGAAAGGAAGGATCGAAAACTGACCAATTTGTCCAAGCAGCAAGAACGGCGCGGATTGCCAGCTGAATCTTGTGACGAGTCATTCGGCCACGAGCAGCGTCGCTGTGCTGTCCGAGACTTGTGAACACAGCTGGGGCCATCTTCTCGATTGCGTCGCGATAACGAAAGGCATTCTTGATCCCAGGTTGTTGCGAATTGAACAGCACATCCGAAAGCAGATACAAACGAGCGACATGTGTTTCCACACTGCAATTCCCTTCGAGCAGAAGTTCCTTTAGTAGGTTACTAATCTGATCGGAGGCATTGCTGTGTTCAAAACAAAACGCCATTGCCTCGCATATAGACTTTCTTGATGCACAGAGTTGTCGTCGAGTCAAGGTGTGAAACTCTGCGAGATCATCTGGGTTTAAATCCCAGTTTCCGTCAGCAGGACGTCTGTGTCGACGACGCTCGCCTCGATAAGAGAATGGTGATGGAGATTGCTTGGACGGTCGGTCGTTAAACGATGATGAGTGCTCATCGGCTCCATCTGAAAACTCCGTGTTGATAGCATTGTGGTCTGCCTGCATGTTGAGCAAATTCTTGCCCCATCGGACCATCAGTCGTCGTCCGACGTTGAATGGGTCGGACTCGCTACAGGCTTCCATGGCAGCTTCGGCATGTCGTCGATATCGATAGCATACAAAGCAGGACACGCGATTCCGATCACGTTCCTCAGCCGTCCGAGGCCACATGACTTTAAGAGATAACAATTCGCCGAATTTTGAGAAGACAGCGGTAATAGCCTCCTCAGTCAACGTCGGAGCGAGATTACCAACAAAAAGATTGGTTGTGAGGTGCTCTTCCCCGGGGTCAACGTAAGAACCTCGCTTGTTCGGCACAAAAGCGCGTGGTTCTCCGAGGATAGCTGATTTCTCGACCTCTAGTTCCTGGATGAGAGAATCCATTTCTTTCTTTCGAGTATTACTCATAGCAGTGTGGTGACGCTTCATGGACGACGTTATTGATGGAACGATTGGTTGTGAACGGGGTGCTTGAGGATTCTGGCCAGTCAATGTCGAATTAGTGGCTCCTGATACATGTTGATCTTTCGCCAGCTTAGAAAACATGTCGTCTTCTTCCTCATCGGAAGAGTCTTCCTGGGGGGCACCACGCCGACGGATCATTAGAACTGACAACGATTCAGGAACGACCGGAGACAGATGAGAAATCGATGAGGCGTCTCCTGTAACCGAGTGGCGGGGCTCACTTCACGCTTCACGAATATTGTAGCATTGTAGCAAACATGAAGCACAAAAATATCCCGTCGGACGCTCCCACTAGACCCACTATCCCACTTGTCGAGGATAGTAGGCTACTGGATAAGTCCAGTACCGGTGAGACAGTAAATACTGTCGTTGGCGAAGCCGAGAGAGATTCGACGTTTGGACGGAATGTCAGATTCGAGTCAGACGTGAACTCGGAATTGAACGCACGACTGAACTGGGATAAAGAATTCGAAATTAATCGAACTACGGATTTCCAAAGAGTCCAACAAACCAAGATTCCATCGGAGGACGAAAACTATGGAAAGTCAATGAAGAACATTAAACATGTAGGAGATTGGACAGAAGTCCACTATAAAAGAACTGGGAAGAACAAGAAGGAGACACAAGGAAGGAAGAAGACAGAAGAAGGTTCTGGAGAGACAGAGAAGGGAACCTGGAAGAGGAGTTTAGTTAGAACCTAAACTCATAACTTTTACTTTGCTGATTTTGTCAAGGCCTGACAACCGCAGTTATCACCCCATAACCAGAGCAAGTACTGTGGTACCGCGCTCACGATATCTGGGATTCTCAACACGTTTTATAAAACGATTGTTTTTGAGAGTTAAGATCTAACGACGACGACGATGGCGAGCGAAGCGACGATGAAGTCGAGTCCGCTCGAGACGATCAAGGTCATTCCTTTTTGGGGAAATGACAAGACGAAGGGCGGTATGGAACCGCGAGAGTTCTTCAAGAAGGCAGAAGTGTTTGCTGCGTCCAAAGGCTTTGAGAGGGGCCTGCTGGAGAAGTTGAAGCTGCCAAGCCAAGGGGCTGTGGAGTTGACAAGAGAGGAAGAACAAGCGCAGAAGTGGAACAACGATGCTCGCAATTTTTTGATTATGTCATGCCAGGGCGACGCATTTGCGATTATTGAGGCCGAAGAGACGGCGAACGACATGTGGAAAGCGTTGAAAAGTCGCTACGATTCGAAGAAGACGAAAGACCTTGTGAAGGCGACTACGCAATTGGAGAAGTGTTACATGAAGAATGACATGGAGGACCCGCACATGTGGATATTGGAGCTCGAAAGGTTGAACAGAGAGGTTGGTAAGTGCGAAAATGGGACCATGAGAAGCCAAGAACAGATGCAAGCAACAATTTTGGCACGTTTGCCAAAACGACGATACGAGGCCGTCATCACCTCGTTGAACGGCAAGATTGGGCGTGAAGGTCTGGACCATCAAGACTTCGTTGAGGAGATCACAACGCACTATCAGATGTTCATTGAGCCGTATAAGGGACGAATTCAAGAAAAGAGAGACGAAAAAGGAGGCGAACGAAATCAGAAGCATTTGGCGCTCACGACGACCGGCGGACGAAACAGCTGGCGGCAGTTTAAAGGGAAGTGTAACAAGTGTGGAAAACAAGGGCACAAGGCACGAGACTGCAAGAGCAATGAGGGAGAGAAATGGAGTCAATGTCAAGAATGGCAATGGAGTGCAAAATTCGTTTTCGGGGAAAATGTTACAAATGTGGCCAAGTTGGGCACCGAGCGCAGCACTGCAAAACTCAAGGAAACGACTCGGGAATGTTTGTCGGAATGGCTATTCACGAAACGAGAAACAGGGAGGAACCAATGGTACAAAACGACATCGATCTGGACAAGCTTGCCCTGGAGATTCTCAACGACATCGCGAACGATAACAGGAAACGTAAACCTGATACGGAGTTGGATCGCAAGTACAAGAAATTTGCCGAGACGATTACTGCCCTCGACGTATCGGAACCGGAAGAAGAATTAATTGGTCAATACTACGATGGGATTGAAAAGAACGACGCCGAACTCGAAGAAGATCTCCGAAGGATCAAAAAGCCCGTGAGTTGGGCTGATATGTGTGAAACGAGCGATGACGAAAGCAATCACGAAGACAATGACGACGATGACGAAGACGATTTCTGGAACGACGACGAAAAAGACAAGAAAAAGGAATCCGACACGACTGAATACCGCATGGACACCCCGCGAGGCCTAAGTAATTGGAAGTGGGACGAAGAAGTTTTCATGGCGAATTCCAGCAAAACTAAGTTTGTTGCTGACCATGATGAAGATGGTTTTGAGAACTGGTTGATGGATTCGGGCGCCACTACTCATGTTGCCAAGACCACCAACAACATGTTTAATTTGAAGGCTACTTTGGATGGAGAGCATGTCAGAGTTGGAAGCAATGAGACCCTAAAAGCTACAGCTATTGGAGATCTATGTTTGGAGCAAAAACACTCCAATAAACGGATGATTTTGCGAGAAGTGATGGTTATCCCCGACTTCGCTCGAAACCTGATCAGTGTGGGACGTTTGAATGAGAATGGGAACGAGTTTGTGAGCAGGAAAGACGAATCTGAGCTCAAGAACCCATCTGGTGACACGATGAAATTTGACAAAGGAAACAGACGGGATGACTTATCTGAAAGCGCGACGAGTTTCGTTTGAAAGAGAAGCTTTTAATGCTGAAGGAATTGCGAAACGAGGCGACGAAACCATCGAGAACGAGAAGAATGAAGCCATGGACATCAATGAGGCGCATCGAAAATTTGGACATGCGACGGAAAAAGTGGTTCGGAGCTTGCTTAAAACGCTTGGTATCAAACCTACGGGAGAGTGGGCTGTGTGCGATGGATGTGCACGTGCGAAAGCTACGCAGAAACGAACCAATAAGATCACGACGACCGAGGCTGAAGAACGTGGCGAACGCCTATATATGGATACGAGTGGTCCATACAACGAGACGGTTGCGGGATCACGATACTGGTTCAAGATTGTCGACGACAAAACGAGAAAGTCGTGGGACTTTACGGCGCTAAGAAGAGTGGGATAAAGCGCACCTTCAAGAACTTCTGGACAAATTGAAGGCGGCTGGTATTGAAGTGAAGTACGTCCGATGCGACAATGCCGGAGAACACATTTCGGATTTAAAGAAGATGTGCGAAGGACAGTACAATATCAAGATGGAGTATACGGCACCGCACACACCACAGCATAACGGAGTTGTTGAACGCATGTTTGCACGAGACGCCAACAGAGCACTGGCTATGATGCTGTCTGCAGGATGGACCAAATTTCTACAGGGAAAACTATGGGCGGAAGCGACGAAGACTGCGGCGGTACTCGGGAATACACTACCCAATACCCGCAGTACAGTACCCCCCGACGAACTGTTCTACGGTACCCCGTGCACGATATACGGTAGCACAGTGGAATATGGCCGAATTGGCTATGTTACAAACAGAGGGACAATGAGGGGGAAGTTCAAGGAGAAAGCCACCAAAATGATCATGGTTGGCTATGCTGAGAACCATGCAAGAGATGTGTACAGGATGTACAATCCCTACAGTGGAAAAATTGTTGAAACAAGAGATATTCATGCATGGGCTGACTTGACAAAGGCTGAAAATGACATCAGATTGACAATGGACGATGCCTTTGACCGTCAGATGGTCCTAGGTGAAGATCTGGAAGAGGTGGAAGCTGAATTGGCGGCAGATGAAGAGGAATTGACTCCCCAAATTCATCTCATTCCAGAGTATGATGAGGAAATCGCGACCATAACTGCAATGCAACCGGCTGAAACTCCCATGTCTTCAGCAGGGAGGATAGAGTCGATGATTGAGCGAGAGATAACGAAAGAAGACGAGGTACACGACGAGAACGAAACGAAAATGGACGTGCCCCAACATCAATTCTTTTCGATTCTGACTCCGATGACGACGAAGACGTCATCATATTGCGAAAGGAAGGCGACAGCGTTGAAGAGCGAATCGTGGAGTTGCCTACAGAACAAACAATCATCGAGAATGCCGAAGAAATGGTCGAGGAACAGCAAAACAGAGGACAACACCATTGGAAAGAGAATTGAAAAACTTGGAATTGAGAGTCCAGTTGTGATCGAAAACGACGAGCCCGGGACGCGTACAAGAAGCAGAACTCGAATTGCGCATCTGGTATTTAATACCATGCTTACGTCGGACCCAGGCGAACCTAAGACATTTCGTGCAGCTGTGACCGGACCGAAGAAGCAAGAGTGGATACCGTCTGCTAAGTCCGAAATTAATAATTTCATATCACGCGACGCATGGAAGAAATTCCCAAGGGACAAGTTAAACGGACGAAAACCGATACCTGTTAAGTGGATTTTCAAGATCAAGGAGGAACAAGACGGCACACTACGGTACAAGAGCAGAATCGTACTGAAGGGCTACGTGATGGTACCTGGTGTGGACTATACAGAGTCATTTTCACCTGTTGCAACGGATACTACGGTCAGACTCGCAATTACTATCGCGCTGTACAGGCAAGACGAAGGTTGGACGATTGAGATGATTGACATCGAAGCAGCGTTCTTAAACGCGGAACTTGAAGACGACAAGCCAGTATTTGCAGAGTGGCCGGAAGGTATTGTTGAATTGGGATATATAACGGAAGACGAATTGAGGCGTTATTGTATTATGTTGACTCGTCCGATGTATGGAGGAGTGGATGTCCCAAGACTTTTTATGAAGACACTACGTAAGTACCTGACGAAGCACATGAATATGATTCAGAGTTTGGTTGATCCGTGCATGTACTACTGGAAAGACACGAAGGGGCATATGACCCTAATGGCAGTTGTTCATGTTGATGACGTAATTTTGGTTGGATCGAAGAAGGCAATTGAGGAATTCAAGACGAAGCTTAAGGAACGATTCAATATATCTGATCTCGGAAAGTTGAAGAAGCACTTAGGAGTATGGTACGATTGGAGCGTGGACGAAAATGGAAATGTCATTATCACTGCGAAGATGAACAAACTTGAAGATGAAATCGTGGAAACCTACGAGAAGATTACTGGTAAAGAAGTCAAGACCTACGACACGCCCGGATACCCGAACAAGTACCTAAGTAAAAACGAAGGACCTACGGTTAATATGACGGATTACAGGTCAATGGTTGGAAAGATCATGTATTTAACGACGAAACTGGCACCGGATTTGGCCAACGCAGCTCGAGAACTGGCACAGCACCTATCAAACCCAGGTGAGGATCACTGGAAGGCATTGGACAGAATGGTCGGTCATATCAAGCTACGACCGTACGAGGGACTCACGTACAGAAGACCGAAGGAACTACGACCTATTTCTATGGTGGATTCCGACTATGCCAAGAATACGGACAATCGCAAGAGTATATCTTCGGGACTGCATACGTTAGGTGGAACGTTGGTACATTGGGAATCGAAGACCCAACACGTCGTTACACTATCGAGTACCGAAGCGGAATATATCAGTTTGGCGAGAGGTGCATGCGAGAACAAGTTTATCATGATGTTACTCGACGAAGGCATACGAAGACCGGATGAGAAACGTCATATGGGAAAAGTGTACGAGGATAATCTTGGAGCGATTTATTTGGTCAAGAATCAACACGTCGGAGCCAGAACGAAGCATATCGATGTACGTGCTCATTTTATCCGTGAACTAGAAGATAACGGTTACTTGAACGTGCAGTTTATACGATCGGAAGAGAATGCAGCGGACATATTGAACAAGAACTGTCCTGAGAAATTACATACGAAACACGCGAAGAACATACGAGATGGAACCCTGGATTGTTGGAGGGAGGATGTCGAGGATAGTAGGCTACTGGATAAGTCCAGTACCGGTGAGACAGTAAATACTGTCGTTGGCGAAGCCGAGAGAGATTCGACGTTTGGACGGAATGTCAGATTCGAGTCAGACGTGAACTCGGAATTGAACGCACGACTGAACTGGGATAAAGAATTCGAAATTAATCGAACTACGGATTTCCAAAGAGTCCAACAAACCAAGATTCCATCGGAGGACGAAAACTATGGAAAGTCAATGAAGAACATTAAACATGTAGGAGATTGGACAGAAGTCCACTATAAAAGAACTGGGAAGAACAAGAAGGAGACACAAGGAAGGAAGAAGACAGAAGAAGGTTCTGGAGAGACAGAGAAGGGAACCTGGAAGAGGAGTTTAGTTAGAACCTAAACTCATAACTTTTACTTTGCTGATTTTGTCAAGGCCTGACAACCGCAGTTATCACCCCATAACCAGAGCAAGTACTGTGGTACCGCGCTCACGATATCTGGGATTCTCAACACCCACTCTATGCATACAAGATATGTCTACTCCGATTACAACGGAGCTACTGTGGCTACCATGCTCCAGTGCCTGTGTACTGAGTAGTACTCCAGTAGAGTTGCCAAGTATGGGTTTGTGACCAACCTTTGAAAACAAGGTACTGGTACTGTACGAATACAGTGGGACAAATCGACAAATCTCATAATAGAGTGGTAGAAAAAACCCACATGTCGCTAGTAGAGAGTAGAAACAACTCCTCGCATCCGATGCGTGCGACTTCATGGCAGTGGTTCTATCGCTCTTGCCAACTTAGCCAAACAAACCGAATTGATCTGTACGCCTTAGGCTGGAATAATCCATTCTCCATGCTTGGCTTTTAATAGCACACGTGTTGGTAATCCTAGTCGTGAGTTATCTGGGTTTCATTCGTCTAATGCGTCTACCGATTGGCCATCCGAGGTCATCTTACATGTAGGATCTATGTCTCTAGCTAGACTCTAGAGACAATCTTCCCGTAATTCGAGCGCCGTCGACGCCACGTTCGGCTTTGTTTATCTGTCATCTCCCGATGAAAGTGCTGAAGTCCACAAACCCAAGCATATCGTGCTCGTGTTGACAGAATAGATCTGTAAGATAGAAGTCTAACTTTGTGCATTGAGACCCCGATAATGCCCGTCGAGCACCTATCCCACAACCTTGCTATACTGTGCCACACACATGATTCCGAAAGTTGACTGCTGCCCAAGAGGTACTTGTGTCCGTTCGATCTCCAGGTTCAAACGAGTAGAATATGCTCTATATCAGAATGCCTTCGTCGTATTCACTTGCAGGCGCAGCATGTTGGTGGACAGAAGCGTAGTCATCTTGTTGCACCAGCAACCTAAATTCCTCTGGCGACGCAGGAAGTTTTGTATGACTGCCAAGGTAAGCATCCGTGATGGGAACAGCCAGTAGTGCCGACAACAGGCACAATTGGGCGATATGCAGCTCTTTCCAAGAGCCTTGATAGCACCCTTCTGCAGCGGCAATGTAGCATGTTCCTTTGACAGTCCGCACCAACGCCGCAATGAAGAGCTGTGTCACTCCTGAGACTGCAAAGCCCAGTCCATTAAGAATCCCGAAGTACTTGAACCCCAAGCGTGAGGATAGACATGCGATGTAGACAGGGAACAAAAACTGCCGAAACAGGGTATAGACAAAAAATCCAACAACCATGGCCGTAGGGTTGTCGTTACAGAAGATGATGATCAGCATATGAAGTTGTCCCATGACAATCGTCAAGGTGGTGCAAGTAACCAGGCCTGCCTTATCCATCAGCCAACCAATCAGAAATGCCGCTAGGACACCAATCGAGGAGATCAGAGTGAAGGTGCGAGCAATTCCATGTTGAGCCTCAGGTGAAAAATGATTCAAATCAGCCAGCTCTGTCGGCAAAGATGCCACATAAAAGTTAGTCATAAAAAATGTGCAACAAAAGACTAGCAGCATCCGCGCATAGACACCGCTGCACAGTTGGCACCAAAATGGTTGATCCTTGAGGCTCAAGGAAGCGTAGTTTCCGGCAAGCATCGAAACCACTGATTGACGGTAGGAGAGGTGTCGACCATTTGATGCCTTGAGTTTGAACGAAGATATGAACCGAGTGGTGCTTCAACTAGATGCGTATGAGCAGCTGCGTCAACGAAAGCTTGCTCTGGGGTTGGTGGTGGATATGGTCTTCGAGAGTCGTGCGTTGTCTGCCCTTTATCTGTGTCTTCTTCGTACGGCATGTCCGGCCACAAAAGCTGCGCTGTCAGTGCTGATAGCGCAATTGCAAACACGTAGGAGCGAAACATTACTCGGAATCCAACACCATAACGACCCCATAGGAGGTCGAAGAGTGGTAAAATGGCAAAGCTCAATGAGACGCTTCCAGATATGCAAGACATGACGGTGAATTTCTGGTCCGGAAATAGGTTCGCAATATGAATAACCGCCGTTTGTATCCCGGGCCCTCCGAAAGCCATGAGGCTGGCTCCGATCAGAAATCCTCCATATGATGTTGCAGATGCGAATGAATAGCATCCAACTGCCACGAAAAAATGCGCTACCAACGAGCATATCCGGGGTCCTCGCGAATCGAGGACATACCCCAGAAGAAGACATGATAAAGAAGACGTGCACGCCGCGACAGAAAAAATGGAGGTAGTCTCGTCGATCGTTAGATTCGCACCACCCTCTTCGAAAGGGGCAACCAAGAGAGTTCCTGCGATGCTAGCCCATCCGAAGATGATTCCGGCGCATAACACGGTTTGAGCACATGCTACGAGGACAAGAAGTGATCGCGATGGACCGTCGGAATGGAGCATGTTGAAGGGGAGATGTCTGTCGAAAACGGCCGGAATGACAGTCTGTATAGCGCTCACTTGGCAGCCTTGGTTGGACTGGAGTCTGGAGTTGTGTTTTCTAATTCCTCAGCGGAGCAAAGATCCGAAATCCAAAGAGAAGACTGCATCAGCGCCATAGATTGTGTGCATCACGGTGACGAAAGAACCGATATAAAGGAAGATAGTGTAGATCCGATCAACTGAGACACTAATTTCGTCATCATTCGACACACTCTTCGTCAGACATGCCGAACTGCGAGTACTATTTGCAGTACTGCAGTATGGTACTGCAATTAAAACGAAAAGGAATGGGTACGCCAAGTAAAAATCAGATGTTCTCTGAATGAAAGCTGGAATTTCTGCATCTTGCAGGATTTTGGAATCGAGGGTTCAAATCTGAATTTGTCAAATATGTCGATGTCATACTGTACTTGCATACTTGTACAGTATGTTGTACTTCGAGTGTAGATTGTAGATGTAAGTAAAACTCCAAAGCATTACGACTTACGACTGTGTGGTACCAGGTACAAGTAGTACGATGTTGTGTACGGGGCAGAAATCGTCGCCCATACTTTACAACGAATTCTGGACTACTCGGATTACTCCAGTACTGGAGAACGACATACTGTATCAAGAAATACCGTTGCGTCGCAGGTCCATGCGTGCACTCGATCAAGAGACATAACTCCTCGATTGGCTCATTCAAAATGACAGCAGACACGTCAAATGCCAGTTTCATGTCCATTTTGATGTGATACCTGGTAGTATCTTCGTCGCCTAATGACAAAGTGTCTTGCTCTGCGTGACAGTCAGTACGATGTACACTGTACAGGACGAGTAGTATGACATAGTATTAGCTGCGAAGTACTCCACGAGGAGTATGCATAGTATTCTCATATCCTACTAGCAAATCTGCCATCCTACCAGCAGGTACTTCAGTACACCGGAGTACGAGTACAATTGGTACAAGTCTACCTTCGCTTAGAACGGTTGAGCTGACTTCGTTGATTGTTGATTGATTTGTTAGCACATTGCCCCATTTCTTCCTATCCAGCATCGTACGCGCCTGTCAGAATCCCAAGAGTACGGATGACGTTCCCCAAGAGTGGCCCCAACCCAGCTACTATAGCCGATGGTTATTCGCTTTCGGATGAAAGGGTCCCGGTCATCGGACCAGAACTCGACTTTGACTACGAACGAGAGAATGAAACGCCCATACCTGATACCCCCAAGCTATATCAATCGCACCCTGGTGAACACCACGGTGACTTTGGAGAAGTTCCAGTTCAAATGTCATCCCAGGTGTATGTTTGGGTTCTATGCGCAGCACTGAATTCTTGCAATCTCGGCTACGACATTGGTGTCAACACTAGTGCTGGACCTATCATGCAGCAAGATTTAAGTCTATCCGAAGTTGAGCTCGAATTGTTCTTCGGGTCGATCAATTTCTTTGCGATGGTTGGTGCCATATTTGCATATGCCATCTCGGATCGTTTCGGTCGCCGCCACGCTTTTGCTGTAAGTGCTGATTCCTGGTTGCAATGCATTCGCAGTTGGCACCGGCGATTATCAACACACGAATATTACCATGCATCTCACCAATCAGACCCCAGGTTGCTGCAATTCACGTCATCTGCGGTACTGTGATCATCGCCGTGTCGCATAGCTTCTATGCTCTTATAGTCGGCCGCGTCTTCGTCGGACTCGGAGTTGGCTTTGGCCTAGCGGTACGTTTTTCAAAATGAGAGTTGCTGTCACCACATTTCCAACCTATAGTCTTGGGCTGACTCTCTTCCTCGAAATCCCGCTTGATCTAGCTGGATCCGCTTTACATTGCGGAAATTACTCCGGCGTCGCGTCGCGGTGAATTGGTCACCTGGTCCGAAATTGCAATCAACGTTGGGATTCTTCTAGGATTCAGTTCTGGTCTTATCTTCGGTGGCCTCAGTGACGACATTTCCTGGCGTTTAATGTTTGGCATGGGAGTGATTCAACCCGTGCTAATGATCTTTTTGGCAAAGTGTGTAATGGTGGAGTCGCCCCGGTGGATGGTTAGTCAAGGAAAGGAAGATAAGGCTGTTCAAGTTTTGCAGAAGGTGTACGGGGATGGTAAGTCGTCATTACGGAACGGATTTGTCGGTTTTCGAAACCACTAGTGCTTATGCGTGTTGGTGACAGGTTATGACGTGACTCCGATCCTTCTTGACATGAAAGAGGCAATCGAGCGCGAAGCCGTAGCCGGAAAAACTATGGGATGGGATGTGATTTTATTTCCCACTCCATCCTTTCGGCGTATGCTCGTGGTTGGTATCGGTATTGCAGTCGCTCAACAAGCTGTTGGTATCGATGCTATCCAGTACTTTCTGGTCTACATTTTACGGGAGTCAGGTATTGACAGTCGTCCAGCGCAGATGGGAATCCTCATGTTCCTTGGTTTTATCAAACTGGTGTTCATTATCATCGGCGGAAAATTGTTCGATAGAAGGGGTCGCCGACCTTTGCTCTTTATCTCACTCTGCGGGATGGCACTAGCACTGATCTTTCTTTCTGTGAACTTCGTTGGTAATTCAAATTCCGCCGTGCTCACTATCCTTGGTTTGGGCACTTACCTGGCATTCTTCAGTCTCGGATTGGGTCCTGGAGCTTGGCTCATTCCATCCGAAATCTTTGCAAACTGCATTCGCGCAAAGGCCATGTCGATAGCGACATTTATGAACCGAATGACAGCAACATTAATGTCCTCCACCTTTCTGTCGACCGCAAACGCCATGTCGTGGGCTGGTTTCTTCTTGCTCCTGGCTTGCGTGTGCATCTTGATCCTCGTCTTCGTGTACCTCTATCTTCCTGAAACCAAGGGACGTTCTTTGGAAGATATGTCGATTTACTTCGCGGAGATTACCGGTGATAACAAAATTCTGGATGCGGAGGCTCGAATCATCAGAGAACGCGAAGCAGTTGCGCTCGCGCAGAAAAATGCACCCCACTTTGAGCCCATCAAGGTGAGAGAAACCCCGCCCGAGAAGCTGAGAGATGCTGAAGTAACCGGAACCATGGCTTAATATCGGAATAGTTGGAAGTTTACTAGTCAACAATATAGCGTAATATATGCTACAGTGCATATGTTTGAAAACTAATGAATTCATGTGCATCACTATAGGAGGCTGAATTTGCATGCATTCCCTCGGCACCTTCCTGCACTTCGTCCACTATTAAGCCTCAATGCCCTCCCCCAGAATTATTTGTCCTTGGGAGAAGGGTGTTGCTTCCAAACTATGGCTACACCATCATACCAGTATCACTGTATTCGACGACGGAGTGTGATGTTCATGTCATTAGGAATCCGAGATAAGGTACAGTAGTAGTAGTGCAAGTACCACTGTATCTATACAGCACCATCGTACGATGAATCTACAGTAGAATCTTCAATTATCGCTCTGACTACAAGAGGATATTTCATATTTCACCACACAACAAAAATTGAGACCGGGAACTGACTCGTTCTCGATTGATATATATCATACTTCATACTCCTTCATCACAAACCTCATACAGTTTTTTTTTGTGAAGTATCAGCAATGATTCATTCAAATTCCCTGGCTCTTTTGAGTCTCATGTTCGTTTCAGGATATGCAGCCGAGATTGTGATAGAAGACTTCCGTCAATCAACTCATTCGTGGAGAGCTAAAAATGATCCAGTGATGGGAGGCAAGTCTCACGGATCCGTTTCCATTGAGGATGGCGTTGGAATCTTTGACGGTGAAGTTGTGAACGTGCCGTTCTTGCAAGCTCCTGGGTTCATCACGATGGAAACCAATGGTGGAGTTTATCCAGATGTATCATCATGCGTTGGATTGAAACTTACCTTGCGCTCACGTCAAGACTACTCCGGGTATCGGTTTAGTTTTGGAAACGTCCATGTACCGGGAGGCCGATTTGCATTTGGATACAAGACGAATTTCAATCCACCAGTCGGGAATGACTTTGGTGAGGTGGATATCCCGTTTACTGATTTCAGTGCACGGTGGGACGACGCAACCGGTGATCAAATTGTATCTTGCAAGGATGACAAGCAATACTGTCCCACCGTCGGTGCCCTCCAAAACTTGAAAACCATGTCCATTTGGGGCGAAGGAGTGGCCGGAGAAGTGCACTTGGAGATTCTCGTCATCAAGGCTGTTGGATGTGAAGAGCCCACGCAAGGGACTGCCACTGACGCGCTGGAAGTCTCTGTAGTAAATGACGAGATCGACATAGAATCCTTTGACAACATACAACATCAGTGGAGCTGCTTAAACGATCCTGTCATGGGCGGTGAATCCTCAGGTACGGTGTCATTTCATGATGGAGTGGCTTCGTTTGACGGCAAGGTTGCGATTGTTCCATTCCTCCAGGCTCCTGGTTTCATTACAATGAGAGCGTCCGGCGGAGCATTCCCTGACGTTTCGTCCTGCACTGCACTGAAACTCGTTCTTATGGCGAGGGAGGAATATCACGGTTACCGAGTCAGTTTTGGAACCCTTCGCTTACCGAATGCTCACCACGCCAGCGGTTTCAAGGCCAACTTCGAAGCTCCGCTTGGAGCATTTGATGAAGTCGTTGTCCCATTCAAGGACTTCAGTTCTCACTGGGATGACGCGACAGGCGATCAGATCGTATCTTGTACCGAAGACGCAACTTACTGTCCTGATGTCGAGACACTGAGCAATATGAAGACAATATCCATATGGGGAGAAGGAGTAGCGGGTAATGTCACGCTCATCATCAAGTCCATTAGCGCAGTTGGATGCGGATCCACCGCGAAGACGGATTTCGTCCCTCAACTAAGCACAAGTCGTTCAGAAGGTGCAGTCAGTGTGCCGTTTGCACGTGCACTTCTCGGTGGAGTGGTGGTTGCCATACTTGTCGCACTGGTGTTGCTCGGTGTGTCAAAGCGTCGCAAGTCTACGTACGATCCAGTTCGTGAAATCGATGTATAACAAGAATTACATCTCTAAGCGCTTAGAGGATTTATCGATTTAATAATGACCATCATCGTCGTCTTCATTGTCATAATCATCTGGATAATAAGAGCCATCGTAATCGTTTCTCTCGCTGTCGTCCCACGATCTACCTCGAGCAGCTGCTGCTTCTGACGCCCTTGACGCACGTGCTTCAGCGACGCGAATAGCTTCGACCGTCTCCATATGACGATCTACCATATCTTCCAATCCATCTCGGTCACTTCCGTTTAGTGCTCTCACCATACTGTCTTCCAGAACATGATTAAGAGCAACGTCCACTTCAAGATCTATTCCGAACCGTTCCTTAGCTTGCACAATAGTTGCCGCCAGAGCATCGCCTGCTCCTGGTCGAGGAAGCAGTGTCTCAAACCGAGAACGCACTTCACGTGAGCCACAGCGGTTGTTTCAAGCTGATCACGGTGTTGTTCTTCTTCGCTCAGTACAATGGCACTCGCAAATGCCTTTGCACCACACCGTGTTGGCTCGTCGGATGAGTCATTTCCATTTCCCTCACCCATTCGCTCCTCCTCGTCGTCGTCGCTTTCTACTGAGCTGGTTCCCAGCATGGTATCCAGTCCGACGTCTTTAAGCCCGGACTTAATTTGCTTTCCGATGTAGTTCATGTAGGAGGCTGTGGTCGCGGTAGCTTTGTTCTTTAGGCTCTCCTTCTTTTTCTTCTTCAGCATCCCAAGCGGGTTTCCGCTGAGATCGATGCTGAATTGCGCCGAAGTTTGCTGTATTGCTAGGGCCTTGAGGCAATCGCCGAAGGCCTTTGCACCATCAGCCTTGACTTCACAACTTCTCAGCGAAAGATTGCGAATGTATCCCATGCCAATGGCATCAGCCAAGGCGACAGCGCCCACATTGCTAATACCCGGATTGTTATCAAGCTCAAGCCATTCAATCTGAGTTTTGGAATCAGCAATCCCACGAGCTATGGACGATGCACCCGAGTTTGAAATAGCGTTGTTGCTCAAGATCAACCTTTCGATGCACCCGGGATGACCCTCCAGTGCAAGCGCCAGCGCTTCAGCTCCGGCGTCGCCAATGCCACACGCTGAAAGATCGAGCGTTGAGAAAATGGTAGAATCCGATGTGGAACCTCGAATAGCCGCGGCGAGAGCCGCAGCCCCAGCGTCCCCCACATCTGGATTTCCGCATAGGTGGAGGGATAAGGGTTTCGATATGGACTTGACCGTGCCTCGATTCATAATACCCTTGCCGATCGACCTGCACGCCGCAGGTCCCAACGAGCAACGATTGAGCTGCAGTATCTCAGGACAACGCGAAGGATCCTCAATCAGTTTGCGAAGGTCCAGCATCATCGTCTTCGCCCCAGGTTCTCCAGGATGCAAGTTGTTCCAACTCAGGTCCAGTGATCGAAGGGCAAACTCCTGGCCTCTCACCTGTTCCGTCGTTTCGCTGCTAGTTCCGTTCACGTCACTCAGTTCATCTCCAAGTAACCGTTTTAACACACGAGCAGCTCCATAGGGGTGATCCGATTCATCCGAGTCGTCAATGCAACCGTCAGACCTTCCTAAATTCAGAGAGGACGTCACCAACGCCTCAATCCCGGAGTCGCCTAGTTCCGAGAAGGACAAATCGATAGAAACATGATTCAAATGATCGTTGGATGAAATAGCATCACTGATGGTCGAAAGAAGAAGTTCAGTCGACAACCGCGGTTGACATGATAAATCGAGCAAAAGGCCACCACTATTTGAGGAGACGACAATTGGACAAGACAGCGCTAGGGTCAAAAACGCTAATCTCGTCTTTATGGATCTCATTCTGCTCGTAGATATTTGCCTGCTGACTTCTGACTCTCCTTTCCGATCAGGTCTAAGAAATGCAATGGTAGGACTAATGCGTTGGTGTCTCGTACTAGGTTGTTAATGTCATACTTTACTCCGCATATTGTCTCTGTTTCACGCGGCAGTAATTTGTTGCCTCTATATATATGTTGAACGTGTTGGAGTTTTGAGTAACTACAGTACAAGTACTGTACTTGTAGTACCTGTTACGGGTACTGTCTGCATATGCATACAACACTACACATACCCCCGTAGCGGAGCAGTCACAGTTCACTGACGTCTGAAGAGTGATGCTTGAGCTCCGATTGATGGTTAAGGTCCAACCGTGCCCCATGCTCCAGTTTCTCTCACTCTGCAGCTCAACCGACAAGAACACCGCCACATGGCCTTTGACTGTTGACATTGCCGACTTCAAACTTACTTAATAATACGATGGTTCTCAGCCCGTGGATTTTCTTCCTCGTATTTTGCAGTGAAGTCTATAGTTTTGTACCTTCCACAGGACATTATCATCAAAGTCTGAAAGTCAAGCTAGCCGATCGCGGGGATTGGATAGGTGATGTAGTTTCCAACAACGCTGGTCAGATCAAGGGATGCAAAATCCAACAGGTGGGGGATTCGTTGACGGAATGGATCATTCAAGTGGATGGGTGAGTTTGAAGTTTTTCCGTGGGCATCCATTGTTCACCTTGCCTGCTGTGGGTTTGCTAACGCTTTGATTGCGTCTTATTTCTGGCAAATCCCAGGGTCGAAGCTGATTTAGGAAAGTTCAGCGAGGTAGTATACAAAAAGCTCACAGCTGATGCCAAGAAGCAGCGTTTTCAAGGTTTCCGGCCTGGCACTATACCTCCTCAGTTGCTTGGCACCTACAAGGCGTTTGCTATGGACGAGGTTTGCCGCGAAACCACACTCGAAGCCATGCAACAAAACAACATTCGTCCCTTTGATGGTTCTAGAGAGGAAATGGAATTCATCTCGTTTTCTATCCCGCCAGTTGCATCTCGAACAAAGAAGAAGGCGAGTAGCAAGAAAAGAAGGGCACAGTTAATGAAATCCAAGATGACGTTGACGACACAGTCGTCGAGCTACCGTCGTGGAAATCGTTTGACACCATGAAGGAGGCTATTGATGCTGGATGGCAGCCTGGGCAGAGTTTCAGCTTCGTTTCCAGGAAAGTGAAAGGCCAGAAAGTTGCACCGGGAGGTGTATCAGCAATCAACCCACTAGCGGGTTGAAAAAGTGTGGTTGATTGTTGTTTTGTCGACGACGATACTTGGTTGCGGTAAATGAAGATTGCAGCTTGAAGCTTGCTTGCCGTCCGGCTATGGCCTTCTGCACGAATGGAGATTGTTCCGAGTTTGATGCAATCTCTGCAATTATGTATAGAAAACGAAAGTAAGATGTTACGATGGATAATATCACTACTTGAGCATTCTTAAGTGCACCTTTCAGTATGATTCAGATTTGGCTGATTGGCATGACCATTACTCGACTGACAACGATTATCTAAGAATCACAAGGACATTCAAAGTTCAAAACCCAATTTTTCATGTGGTTTCTGTCACCAGGTGAAGTGCCACATTTACTTCGTCTGTTTTGCTCCTCGGAGGAAGCCCGACTTATCTCGAGGCCGGAGTGCTGAGCGGGCCACACACCAGCACGTCACCCGTTCGATGCGCACAAATAGTGCATAAAGCACCTTCGGAAACAGCCTATGTTGGGAACATCACAACCCCTACACCGGCAATTCTGAGCAAATCTGGTATGCCTGCCGACTGCCGAGCGATCCGACAAGGTTTACCATAAACAAGGGATCTAATAATCACCCTTAATGTCCGTCGGCTAATCATTTTTTCGTGTCAGCGTTGCGTGGCGAAGGTTTGAATAGTCCTCCATATCTTTTTCGGGGGTCAGCGAGCTGTAGCTCATGTCAATGCGACAATTTTCAAATCGTACCGGCGTAGCCCTAGCGACGGAGGGATCAGGCGGCCAGTCGTAAAAGCGCTCCTTCCGAAATCGACTGTAGGGCACAACAATCTCACGAGGCTGCAGATTCTTTTTGTTCGCCTTCATGCCAGAAGCCGCGAAAGGCCGGCGGGCGTCAAGGGATGGTCCAGTCGAATGGTGTTCAAGTTCAGAGAGATTCTCATCGTTAGCACTTTTGTGCAACTCTTGCCTCTCCGCAAGTTTCTTTTGCCGTCGTTCCTTAAGTACGGCAAGTGGATTCTGGAGGCCACGACGGTTCCCTTTTCTACTCTTGTCGTCACCATTGCTGTCATCGAGAGGAGATTCTCCATTGGCGACCTCGACGACGGAGACATCAAAAGTCGATGCGTCATTTTTGAACGACTCCTTGAGGTCCAATCTCCTTCGAACAAGAATATTCTGGTATTAAGGTGTCAGGTGCAAGAAACGAAGCACAGTGTTACGTCAATGTCAGTTCACACGCACCTGCGGGCCGAAACACACAATTCCGACCGCAAAGAAGAAAAGCCGCCATGGAAACATTATGAGTATTATCATGGCCAGGAGGAGAAAGCATAACACCCAAAAGGTCATATAAGGGTCACTCCAAACTCCCACATTGAATACAACCCGGACAATGCAACAAAAGATACGAAAGATGCGCATGAGGGGCCCAAGGAACGACGACTTTATCTCCGTCACTGGGTTTGGATGGCGATTGCGATACCCAAGGCGTTTGTCGAAGTCATCCAAAGGAATTCTCTTCCCTTTTTTGGCTCCCTCTTCGCAACGCCGATGATCAATGGCACTACGAAACATTCCGTCAGTTGGCGAATGAGGTCGATAGGCAAGGGTGCATGCAAAGACTTTATCCATTGAAAGCGATTGAGTGAACTTATGCAATTTGTCTTCGAGGCGTGCAAGATGAACTTGGGGTGGTATTCGGGTTTTCGGGCGAACATCTACGTCTTGGGGAGGTCCCAACACCACGGAACTGCGAATGCTTGCTCCCATCGAAGTCGACGACATACTTGAAAATCGAGGTCGAAATTGTTCTTCTTCCTCGTCAGAAACATAAAGGTCAAAAACGTTGTCCACATCGCCGTGAATGTCTAGCTCTTGGTCGCTGTCAAAATCTAGCGCCCTTGTTCGCCTCCTTCCCCTCATTGTCTTGAGCAGCGTCGTCACCCACGCGGAGAAAGGTATCTAGATCTATCGAGTCGTCCACTGAACGCTCTTGCTTCACATAGAGGGACAGACGCTCGTGACGCTGCAATTCTGTCTCGCAGAAATCTCAGTATCATGTGCAACGCTTGAGATTTCCCAAAGACGTATCTTACCTTTTTGTTTGTCTCGACGGGTACTGGAACTCCTTTCAACAAGAGTCTCCTCAATTGTTCGTTTCTTGTATTCATTTCCGTCTGAGAAAGGAAACTCCAAGTGATCGTAGGGTTCTACATCAAGGGTCGACTCATCAGCGTCTCTGCGCGGCCTCTTTTCCGCCAACAATGGCTTTATTTGCTTGGATTGCGCCGTGTTTGCGATAGCTAGCAGGATCTCTGTCAGCGAAACAGGGGTGTAACCGGATGTACGGATACGATTTGCACAATGACGGAAGTATCCATCAAGAAGGAGTAACACGAGGAACCCAATGAAGTAAACTGGTGCCAGTCGTAATGATGCGGACCAAACACAGTGCATCCAGCTGCCGAAAACATACACTGAGACTAGAGGATTCACATACAGCACGGCGTCGTGAAGCAATTGCTTGGCCAGAAACTAAAACATCAATGTGAGAGGACTGGCATAAGACGTAATCAAGGACAGCGACTGAAAACTCACCATCAAATTCTGGTGATATAAAGTAAATTCTCTCATCGTAGCCTGGAAAGCCTCGCGTGTGTATTTACCGGGAAGCTCTTGTCCGTGAATTGTGAAAGCCACATTTCGAAAGGTTTTGGGATCCGCACAAGGTATCGAAGGTGAATCGACGCTGTGGTAGGTCGAGGTCATATTTCTTGGAGCTGGAAGATAGGAGAGAACGGCGGCCCTCTCGCTAAACCAATGAAGACTGAGTCGAAGTCTTACAACACCTCGTGGTCGACGATCATAGATGAAGCTCGACACCCGGAGGGGCAACGTCACATCATACTCAGTGTCTGGTCGAAGGGACGGAATGCCGATTTCAACACGACCGCAGAAGCTATCATTCTCCGTTTTTTTCCGTTTCGTGACATCAAATACTCCCACGTATAGTCTTGCATATGCGTGAAAAATGGGAAAACATGCGGCTCTCCTGGAAGATTGTGGCCACATCGGAGATCGGCTTCCGTGAATGACATCCGTAGCAAACGCTGCATCGCCACATACTAGATAGACCGAAACATCCGACTTGTACTTTGAAATGCCGACGCAACCTAGTACTTCGACGCGCAAAGAGCCGATCCGGCCGTCTTGTGTAGTTCCCCAATATTTCTTTTCCATCTCAGTGAGCTGCACCTCAGGAATATGGTACCACGGCTTAACTGAGGAAACGAGATCTGCGACAAACTCGGAAGGGCGAAGCATATTCTGGTAAATCTCTTCCTCAGTCATGAAGACCTTGTGAGGTGCAAAACAATGGTAAGGCTTCACGCGCAGCTCCTTCTTATCTTTCGATCGACGAGATTTCAATTTCACACCATCCTTCACTGGAGTTGCGAATGCTCGCACACATCCATATTCAATAGGTCTGCTGCATGTAGGACAGCATCGTCGTAGTCGAGTGATCGACTTCCAGATACTGTCGAGTCGGCTCGAAGGTCATCGTTGATACCATCGCGATCGGAATCGTCCGAGTCTGACTCTTCCCAACTTGATGCGCCATCATTCTCTCCGTAACCACTCAAATCTTTCCATTCTTGCGCAAGTCCCTTTCTAAGTTTGCCCATAATGGATTCGGAAACTTTCGGTTTCTGGGGGATTGGGGCGATCGCACTAGCAGCATTTGGGGAACTCGGGGGTTTGCGACCTCTGGATATTCTGAGACCCTTTCTTGTTTCATGGTCTTTGTCATCTGTGGATTCAGGCTGTGAAACTAGCGGCGACTTCGCGGTCGTCGTACCGAAAGGCTTGCGATGCCGCAACACGGTAGGTGTTCGAAGGCGATCCATTTGAGTTGAATCACTTCCGTCAACAGCAACGTTTGGCTGCTTCGTCAACCTGGCGACGGGCGAATCATTCGCATGACGAGGCCCTGCCCTCTTCTGTATTCGCAACTTCGGTAACTGGAAGCCCCGTCTCCTTTCGTTGGTCTCAACTGGGACAAGGTCGTCTTCGTCCTGGGGATCGCTTTCCACCAAAAGGTCGTCTGAATCTGTGGACATTATCTCTTGTATGGGCCATATATCTCTGCCTGTGTGGACAGGTGGCAACGCGTCCTTTCTTCGCACTCCTTTTCCCTTGAGTCGTACTGGTTCGCAGTCATTTAACGGTAATGCTTCGATGGCGAAATCAGAACTCAGCACGCTTACGTTTGCTTCGCAATTGATTTCATTGTACCTTACCGAACCACCATCATTTTGCGATGATGCGTCCTCAGTCAGGGAAATTGTGCACGATGTATTACATTGCAGAACAGTTTCCTCGTCTGACAGAAGGCCAAACCTTGGCACGATGTCCGGCTCGCCTCGATCGTCCAATTCGGTCATCGTTGCCTTCTTTCCAAGCGTTCTCCGAAGTCTTCGAATACCTCGAGCGTCCTTGCTTGGGCTGGTATCATCAAACGACCGTCGATGAAATCCATCAGCCCTCGCCTTAATTTGTGGTGGCTGTTTCAATGAACCTTTCTCGTCTCCAGCAATATCCCTGTCGATAGTCATCATTTTCTCCGCGCGCGAACGATTGGCATGTCCTGAGTGATCCATCAAACAATCCTTCGAATGAAAGCGTCAAATACCAATCAAGTCCGTCTACTTTAAGTACATCAACGAGCTGCTTTCGCGCAATTGCTCGAACATAACACTTTCGGGCTCAATGTTTTTGTCTTAAAATTGTTCCTGAAAATCACTCTATGAAATGGGGGAGGGTCGTTTTCTTCCTGTCAAGAACAGCAGCGAAGGCATGATACGTGAGACTCGTACTTAGTATCGAACCTGCTACAGCCCAGGTACAGGCAGGACGCGCGGCTTGCCGTATTCATTTGGTGTAGGATCTACGTGGTAGTGTCAACAGTACTTCAGGCTTCACCTCGCCAGTCGCCAGGTAGACACAAGTACTGGTACTTGTACTTATACTTATACTTATATTGTACCAGGTACTTATACTTATACTTGTACTGGTACTTGTACTGGATACTGGAGCTCTTGTTATCGAACATGAATATCTCAATGCGTTGATTCTCGATGTGTCGATGTGTTATTGCATTCGTTATCATACACTATATGTACTATATTCTATATTCCAGTACCTGGTACCGGTTCAAGAGCTAGTACCGCAGAGAAGGTGCTGGGCACACTTCGAGGCGAAGAGCGACGAGAGCAAACATTCTTTACTCTGACCTTTCTTGCCCTTAACTCGCTGTAATAAGTCGCTCACTCTTCATGGTACAAGCGCGTTCTAATATAATAGACCACAAACCAAACTATAAAGATGCAGTCCTACAACATTCTATCGCTACGACGGTATTCATAGCTACCGGTAGTAGCGTCCTATAACAAAGAGTTCAGAGTATGCGAGTAAGAATGCACAAACATACAGGACGATGTCATACATTCCAATCACAGTCGCTTCAGTTTTGGGGAAACATGCTACGTTCAATGTTGGTAAACGGTATGAATTGCCTTCAGCCCCCAAAAGAACCTCCGGGAAACACCAATCCGAACTAAGAAGACACTCCGTTACTCATCATATTGACTGTTTATAGTTCAAGCATTCTTTTTGAAAGCGACCAATGCTATTATGCACAAGTGTATGATTCAGGTGAGAAGCTCTTCAACAACATATTTGGAATGCTGGTACCGTTTGCTGAGGATGTTACTCCAGTAACCTCAATGGGGCATAGCAATTTCTCGCTCTTGAACATAATTCGAACTGGGAAGAAAACATCGGGATTGTTTCCAGCAATTGAGAACTCGAGTGCACCGGACGAGTTGCTTGCATCGATTTTATCGAAATGCCAGCACATCATGCCCGCCACAGGGTCGTGTTTGTAGTCTCCGTCACATGCTTCAATAGCTGGAGGGTCGCTTGTACCGAGGGGCAACAAAATGTTCACGTCGATGAGAGTCATGTCCGATCTGGTCAGTTCGTATTCAACGTTGACGTTCATGGTACCGTTGCCCTCATTTTCCGGCCAGCAGTTGACGGTGATAGGTGCAGCATCATCAGAGGCATAGCTCAACGCAGAATACCAACACCGCGACCAGTTGGGAATCCTTTGCCGCCCTTGAGGGTAAGTACTCCGTCCTTCTCGTACATCTTTTTGTCGACCTTCGGGTGGGTAGCAAAGGTAAATCCGGAAACTTTGGAAATAACGGGCTTGTTGACAACAACGACGGCGGCAGTGCCAGCCTCCGTGTTGGCTGTGAGCGTCAAGGTGCCCTTAACTTCGCAAGACTCGATCGAACCTTCGCGATTCATGGCAACACTGATCTTCTCCTCCAATACTAATGTAAGGGGGGTGGACGGGATGACAGGGGCTGGTGCAGGTGCGCCACCGAGTCCGAAGCTGCCTAGTCCGAAGGCATCGCCTCCCTTGGAGGCCGGCAACAGGTTGTCTTCCATAGCCATGGCAGCCATCAGAGAATCTTTCTTTCCGGCAGCACCCATGCCGCCGAGCTTCATACCCTTGGCGACAACCTTCGGCGGCTGATGGACTGGTACACTAGGCGCTGGTGCTTGAAATTGTTGCTCATACTGGTTGCTCGAATTGTCGTTGCCAAACCCTTGGAACATGCTTCCTGGTTTGGATCACCTCCACCGCCAAACCCTTGCATACCTCCAATGGGGCCGCCACCCAAACCTTGCCCCGAAACAAAGTTCTGTCGCAATTGTTGCAGTTGGCGCTCCTTAATATTTTTGGCTTGTCTTCGCATCTCGTCTTTTGCGGCATCTTCCTTGCTTTGCTTGAGGGCCAAGTGCACTTTCTCTTCATGACTGTCCATGAGAAGATTAGTGCGGATGGAGCTCAAGGTCGCTTCTTCCTTGTAACCTCCAGCAGTGAGTACTTCATCAAACGCAAAAATCAAGTCGAAAGCGTGATCATTGATGGAAGATTCTTGAAGGCCACCAGCTACATCAGGAACAACTTTGGCAAGCAGACGCAATGTTCCCAGATCCTCGACAATATTAGAGGCCTTCGTCGTGATGAGAAGGAGGTACATTTGATTCTCCAGCGGTTGATAGACGTATCTGACTGAGTCTGTTTCCACAAAAGTATGTTGTTTGGAATGGCCAACCAATTTCGGAAAGGCCGCCAAGAGACCCTCAACGCGCAGACGGTTCATCTCGACGAACTGACGGGAAACCAATGCTTTCCCACTGCTTGTACAAACGGAAGCAGAAAGGACAACCTGGACGATCACATGCAGAGGGAAACATGTTAGAGAAAAACGCGAATGGATGCAGGTGGATTTGAATAGATCCAAGGGATTTTATCGGTCGCAATGCCAAGTCACAGCCAAACTAACAATGCAAGTGACCGATCGGTCAATGACGGAGCACCGCGAAGGGCGGATCATCGGAATCGGCATCATTTCTCCCACCTCGTCTCTTATGCACTTTCTATTTCACTACATTGTGGACAGGACAAACATTTGGGACTCCCAATCGTACCATTGTTCAATGCGCTGGGATTTGCGTCGACGTCGAGTATGATCTTATCGTTGTGGCTTTCAGTGCCGTGCCAAACCTGCGGTCTTTGAAACAAAAGTACGAAGGACTGCGTAGACATGACTCGTAGAAATCTTCGTCTGCCCTTAGCTCCGTCCTACTGAGTACTCCAGTACTCTACAGACCTACTTCTACAGTCTACAGTCTAATGCTACTACTACTAGTACCAGAGGTACTTTGTACTTGTAGTCTACTGCCCAACCAAAAAAAAACCAATCCGATCCTGGGTCACGAGGATGGGTTGGATGCGTGACCATCTCGGCATTGACAGGTGTACAAGTACCAGGTACTGGTACTAGGCGCTACGAGTACTCGTATGTACCAGGTAGTACTCCGAGTACTGGAATACCAGGATAGATTGTAGGACTGTGTACTGTGTATTTACATTTACGATACTGTACAATGCTAGCGGTGTGCATACTGTTTACTCCAGTAATTTGAGTAAAGGCGCATTGCTACTGGTTAGTGCAGTACTAGTACTGGAAGCATTCAACTAAAATTGTTAACTTTCCATTCAAAACAACTCAAAACCCGTTGTCCGGCGTTCACCAGCATACGCGCCAAGACACCCCAAGTGCGCTGTCTTCATTGTAGATCGACGCATAGTTCCTCACTCCAATGACAGTAACTTTGCATACATCGTTGGGTGATCTCAAGTTCGAAATATTTTGCGATACAGCTCAAGAACGTCTTTCAATTTTTGGCACTCGCTGCAAATGGTTACTATAATGGAACTATTTTTCATCGAAACATTCGTGGGTTCATGATTCAAGGTGGGGATCCGGAAGGTATGTAGTATGATGCATGCCACGAGGTGGAATGCTTCCTGCTTGTTTGCATGCTTTCTATAACGACGATGCTGACTTTCCTCGCCGCGTTCGACCTCCACCAGGTACCGGGAAAGGGCGAATCTATTTGGGAGGTACGTTCGAAGACGAATTCCATCTCACTAATGTCCACGACAAACGAGGCGTCCTGGCCATGGCAAACAAGGGCCCAAACACCAATCGCAGCCAGTTCTTTATCCTTTACGAATCCCAAAGGCACCTGAACAATGTGTACACGGTCTTTGGTAGGATGTGATGGGTGGGATGTGCTGGACAGTATGGAGCGTTTGCCTGTCCTTGGGGTCCCAAGAAAGTCAGGCACACAGACCGATTCATCCGCCAGTGATAGAAGATTACAATTCATGCGAATCCACTTGCGGACGAAGGCATTGTGTACGATCGTGCAAATGGACCTCCTGAGAAACGACTGTAGAGTGAGTATGCGTCTTGGACCCCAATTTGGTGCTGGGTAGGGATTTTCCCTACTGAAGCAACTTGCAAAGCACAGCCCTTGCTATTGCCGGTCTCGATACGAGCGCCAAGGACCAGGAGCGAACTTAACCGATATGCTTCGTGAGGTTGGATATCGGAACCCTGAACGAGCGGTCAACAGGAGGCAGGATTCCATCCACACCGGAACAGTGATGTGGGTCGCATATCTTTATTCAACGCCTTTTATCAACTAGTGGAACAACTTTGAAGGTGAAGGCACTGAGTTGGGCTGTTACGAGTTACCATTTGGACATCTCAGCATCACTGCTCTAGAATGTAACTTCGAATACGATGATACTACGGCAATACACGAATTAGTTAGAGCTGAACCATTCTCAAATCTACCCCAGCCTACGTGAGGATGTGGTTGAAACACAGGCTTTGCTGAGCACAATCTGGTACCAAAGGGCCTGAACACACCCTAAGTGCCGCTCTGGTCTGTAACTAGCCTTCATCAGTACGGCCATATTTGATCCCCGCCTGGGTCCCCTGTCCGCACTCTCTCATAGACCACTGCCTACTGTAGTGAAAGGGAAGGCAGTCGACGTAAGATTGTTCTGCGATACATTTCAAAACGGAGGTCTGCTGTGGCCGTAATCATGAAATAGGTGTCGAATGTCGGATGTGGAATGTACCTACCGGTAGAATCTGAGCCAGTTGGCACAGTAAAGCCATACTTCACTGGAGTATGTATTTTTATCAGACCAGTGTCTACTGCCTACTGCGAACTGCGACCGGTATAATAAATGTATGGGGAGTGGGGAGGCCGTGTATGTCTCCTAATCGAGCCGATCGAGCTTTTCTAAAAAAATCGACTCCATAAATTATATTGCAAATTAAGTTACGCATCAACTTTACCTACGAATCTGAGACTGCTCCTCCGAGGATAGAAATACAATATACTGTACCGGCAGTAAGTAGAACTCAGTACTCCCGTACACTACTGCAGGTGATGGCCGGCTCGACTAGGGGACATACACGGGCTCCCCGTAACGTCGTACTACAGTAACTAGTAATCGGTACATTAATCTTTAATGACTCGTTGGACTCCTCTCACCGACGATAAAATTGGAGTTCGAGGATCACAATTTCGACGCGGACCATGCGAGATTGGGGGTCAGGGCGAAGATCATTAACTGCCGGCTTTCTTCTTCTTGTGAACTTCAGCTTGGGATATTCCTTCACGCCATTGAGGAGCTGTCCGCATCATCGTTATTCTTGGGCCGCAACAAACGTTGGATACTTGCCACGATCAATCCTGTTCGCAGCGAGTGACGCAGTCGAGCAAGATCCAGAATTCGAACAAATCAAGGATCAACAGTTTCGGGAGCGCAACAAACGATGGCTCGTCTTAGTTGACGATGAAGAGTCCATGCGCATGGCAGTTGGAGACTATCTATATGACCGCGGATACAAAGTGACGGCATGTGCAGACGCCGACGCTCTTGTTGAGGTAGTATCCATGCCTCCGGAAGAAAAAAAGCTGCCAGTTGTGCCAGATGTGATCATCAGTGATATTCGGATGCCCGGACGTGATGGATTAGCGCTATTGAAATACATTCGGTCGAACAAGCGACTCTCACGAGTTCCAGTCGTGCTGCTTACAGCCAAGGCATTCACCGTCGATCGAATTGAGGGTTATAACTCTGGTGCCGATGTCTATCTGACAAAGCCGTTTGACCCAGATGAGTTGTTAGCAATTGTCGACAATCTGATAGTCCGACGCCAACAGATGACTGGTAGCAAGGGACGCTTAGCTGATCTTCAAGAAGAAATGGCGAATATCAAACAAATTCTAAAAATAAATGGGTCCAACCTGGTTCAAAAGACGGATGTCTACCTGACGTTGGGTGAGAAGTACTCGAGGTGGTGTGTGATGGCTTGTCAAATATCGACATCGCCAAGAAACGCGGAGTGACATCCGAGCGCGTTGGAGGCATTTACAGCAACTCTACTTCAAAACTGACACTCGATCCCGAACTGAGCTCGTTCGATGGGCGCTGAAGACGGGCTACGTACCGAAGCGAATGTGACGCACGGCAAGGAGCAGCTAATAATGCATTAACTTCATTAGATGCTAAGAATTGATCCTGTTTACTGATGTAACTTAACCTATCCAAAAGTCAAAGTACAGGTCTTTCACAAACCATCGAAAATCACGTTGAAAATCTTCCTCGTCATCCACCTGTCCACCTTCCTTGTAGCCTCTCTCGAAATCATCCACCGACCATCCATTGCGCTGGAGCGCTTATGTTGCTCATCATCTATATGATGTATGAGCCTGTATTTTTCAGCTCTTGCTTTCTCTGTTTCAAATATTTCGGATGGGCCAACATATTTTGCAAAATGGCAGCATAACGATGTTGATTTTGTTCAGTTCGCAACTGAGTCCATTGCGCAGCATCAGCAATATCAGCATTCTGCAGCAGTTTGCGTTGGCTCTTTAGTTTGCGAATGATATCCCAACTCAAAGCCGCCTTGAGGGCGCGACGAAGTTGTTTTCACGTCGCAACAGTGCCATCAGCTCGTCACGCTCCCAGCGCAAGGTTCGTCCTGGCTTGGAAGCAACAATACTGCAACATGACTCCACTTTTCCAGGAAGGAGTAGACCAGCATGAAGGCCCACTTCTGATATGAAGTTGCCTTCCTCAATTTTGTAGTAAGCTTGCCATCACGATAGACGTTAAATTCACCATCGATAACAAGGCGAATGTACTGATGCAGTTCACCCTGTTTCACAAGACAATCGCCTTCCTCAACTACTTCAACATTACCAATGCGGACCAAACGCGCAAAATCAGGTGGGTCAAGAATGGAGAAGTGTTCATCGGACATGTATCATGTCCGGTGAAATTTTCGGCATAATACCGATCTAACATGACCTTTCCAATCCGGTAGGAATTAATGGCGATAAAGAGCATTCCATTTAAAAGGCAGCCACAAGACTCGCCCATGTGGATGGAAATACGTGAAACACAACATAACGGCCGATCCTGCAACCGCGATGATTCGCAGGTGTAGAAAATCATCAACCGCGTAAGATATGGCAACAAGAATGAATGAGCCATGGCCGCAAACCTCAGAAAGGGTTGTCGTATAATATTGGGGAGATATCCATCGAGGAACTGGGACTGTTCGCGGTTGGAGCATGATTTGGCGAAGGATATTTGATCCGTGTTCGTCACGCGTGGATGATTTAGTTGACTGGAAACGCTTTGATGGCATCTCCCATCTCCGTGCTAGGCTGACATGATGTCTCTGTCCCATGTAGGATATCGAAGGGGACGGCTTCATCAACGACTGTCTCGCATCATTAGCGAGTCTCACAGCCTGGCACTGGAGAGTTGATCGCATTGTGAAACCAGTCACGGCGTTCCCGCGAAAATTCCCTACGCCTCAGTGAAAAATCTATAATCCAAACACGTCTTGATCTTCCCGCTAGTTGAGCACGTCTGGTGTGTTGACTTGCGATGCTCCAATTCTTTACTGGTGGATGATGTCCCCACTCCAGCCGTTCACGATTGCTGCCATAACTGATATGATGTGTGCATGTGCAAGTGATCCCCTAGACGAGGCGGTCGTGGCAGGAGGAACAGCCGATGTCTCCGTGTCGGAAGTCGGAACGTCGGAACTGAGAATGCAATTGTTGTTAACGGCAAGTTAACCTCGCACGAACCAAGCATAATTCGCAGTGCCGCATGTCATACGGGCTCAAGTACCAGGTACAGTGTAGTACAAGTACCTGGTACTACCGGTAGAAAAGCATCTCGCACCAGTGCACAGCGTTTTTAGTAGTTCTCCAGTCTCCAGTAAATATCAAAAGAGTGGTATGACATGATTTTAGATGTTACGATATAACCAATTTCTTCAAAGTTAACAACGTTTCAGCTCAGCGTCGCACGAGCGAAGCGGGGGATGGCATATATATTACGCTGGCAAACGATGCATTTCATGCAAATAGAGTGGCGCGTTCCCAGCGTAGGCGCTTGCAATTTTTTGTCGGATTAACTTAGTGCCGAATCATGGGCGAAAGCATGGCTCTCGATCAGCGTGTGATCCATACTCCAGTCGTCCAAGTCTATTCCATGGCAGGGGCGGGGACACTCTTCACAACATGACCACGTATTCTATTCCACAAAGCAATTGCAAATAACTTCGTGCAAATCAAAGACAGCCTGGTTATCGATACGAGACCCTTCCATCCAAACTGTCGCTTAATGTGGCTCCAGAAAAGCAACCGCCCAACCTTTCGTTTCCAGCGCGCCTGTCGATAACGCAATTGTGCGCATTCTTCCGAGATAGGCCGATGGCTTTCTGCCAAAGAATCAATTGCTAAGCCACGTCTGTTCGTCGTCAACACCCTACTCGCTGCAGCCGTTGCGGCCTTCTGAAGTAAAGTGCGCCCATCATCCGACGATAATTTGGTCAACAAATCTCCCGAGTCCAAGTCTCGCAACGCTCTACGTAAAACCCTACCTTCTGTTGAGCCCAGGAGTGACCCAATTGCGTCGTTCATGGCCGCTTTCTTGGCTGTGTCCTGCATTGTCTTCTTCTCCTTTTTAATAGATGCTTCAGGGGTTGGGAGTGAGCCATTGGCTTCTTCCTTACCCGGGCTTGCGAGCTCCAAAAGTCTTGCCCATTGTATCCGATTGTCCGGCGTCATGAATGCGGATCGAAACACCTCGATACCCTTTGCAGTAGATGGCGACAACGATCTCCGCACAGCCATGGCATGGCCATTTCATAGATGTTAAAATCTGGATCTAATCGGGCAGCAATGCCTTCCAGGGTAAGAAAAGTGCGAATTAGCAACAGCACATGGAGAGCGTAAACACAAGCCAATTCGGGAAATCTTCTTGTTCAAAACAATCGCCAAGGCTCGAAGCGAGCTTTACCACCCTCCGTGTTTTCCATGGCACTCGCCAACGCCTCCGCCAACTGAGGGCGTCCATAGTTGGGATCAGCACGCCAGCCCTTGTCCCTCCGTCGCGATACATGATCGGTTCAGTGACAAAGCCAACATCAACGAAGGCATCTGTAGAGATGCCCAATCCTCTGACAGCAGAGCTTGGATTCCTCGAGCAAAGCCCTCCATGATGTTTTGATCTACTCTCGACATGAGACCAAAGTCCAGGAACGCAACACGACCGTCCTCGTGCAGCATAATGTTTCCTTCGTGTGGATCAGCATGGACCAGGCCTGTCAAGACCATACTCGCAGTACATGCTTCCACCGCCATGCGTGTCATGGACAATCCTGCAGTCACGTTGAGATTTTCCAAATGATGGCCAGGAATCCATTCCGTCACCAAGATGCGCTTGCTGCTGTACTGCGGCAGAGTATTAGGTGTTGTAACAAATCCCAGAAACGCCAAGGATTCCTTGAATTCAATTGAGTTGGCAGCCTCAATATCATAGTCTAATTCATCCAAAATATCGCGAGCGACTCTATCAATGACAGTGCCCACATTCTGTTTGTCGCTCGCTTCTTCCATCACTTCCCTTTCAGGAAGCAAGTTCTGTTTCAGTTTAAGGAACTGAGTGCGTGTCGCAAACACCTGCCGAAAGCACTGAGTATCAAGCGCCAAGATCTGCATAGCATCGGGTCGTTGCACCTTGACCGCCACCTCCAGTCCTTCCCACGTGGTGGCCTTGTAGACTTGTCCTAACGAAGCGCACGCCACAGGGTCCAGTGACATGGTAGCAAAAAGTGGTCGCTCTCCGACAATCTCCGTCCCAATGCCCGGTGCAATCCACTGACACTGAAGTGATTCCTGCAGGACCGCATAGGCCAATTCATTTTGGAATGCCACATTTTTCGTTTGCAGCCTTGCCAGAGCCTTGGCCGCATCCAGCCCCACAATATCAGGACGTTGAGACAGTGTTTGTCCTACCTTAACCGCAACTGGTCCCAATGATGCCAGCGCCTGGCATAGGTTGGAAGCGCGTTCTTCATCAGTACTAATCGCTGCGCTACGATGCCACTCGCGACGGGCACGAAACAAGGTAGATGATACCTTCCATAGCCGCTGTGCAATGACGCCGGGGCGTTTGGCAAAACGGTTCAATAATGTCTGGAGACAGTTTCGATTCGCGGAGAATGTCATAGTCTCTCCACGGATCCAGCAATGGAGAAACAATCGGCGATTTGGATGTTTTGGGATCTCCTTGTTGGAACTTGGTATTCGCAGGAATAGAATTGCGAACTGTACCGACAGCAATGCCCAATACACCACACGAAATGTTCCCCATTGTACAAAGCACTAAACCGACACCAAGAAACATCCTGGTGACACTGCCGTGCCTCATGATACTCATGCCTGCTAGAGAACGATTTGCGATAGCAGCAAAACTGCGCGTGTGTTCGTGCGGTCCGCGTTCTGATAGCAATGAAAAAGAGTGTTCCTTGGTAGTTTGTTCTGGAGAGGAATTAGATCTGTGCTTCCGTCAGACTCTACTGCAAAACGTTGGGGAACTCAGAAGATGAAACTTTCCAGCAAGCATAGGTTGGAGAAGGATGTTGCGTCTACTTTTACTTTACATTCACAAGGAACAATGGACAACCGACAGTAGCAGACGTCCGACAGATGCCGATCGTTTGGTCGTTTACACGTTTCTTCAGTTGATTCCTCAAATTGTTACTTCAGTACTTGGCAGTTGTCCCGCTCTTCCTTCGGCGAATCTATCATGCGCTTCCTTGTAGAAGTGTACAAGTTCTTGGTACAACGAATACGAGCGAGTCGGGAAGATAAGACGTTAAAACCCCTGGAACTCATTTCACTATAGAACAAGCAATTGGACATATGACATACGTCCGTACTTGAATTGCGTGCTCGATTAAACGCAAATACTGCACTACATCTATGATATATACACTTGAATATTATTAAAATAAACTTTTAAAACCATGTTGTGAATCATGTTTTACCGATCATTTACCGGCACTTGTTAGGTTCGTATGTACTGTACGCGTTTTCAACATACACATGTGATTAAGTACGACTCACGGGTCACGGTGTGATCGTCTCAAGACGCCTTCCCGTCCGGAGATGACTATCAAACGAGGTGTTGTTGTTGTTGTGTTCCGACACTAAGCGATGGTCAACATCGCATCTCCCCATCATCCTCACAATTCATATCCTTTTCTGTTTCAGCAATATGGTTAATGGACAACTCAAGTCTCCTGCCACGGACGATAAAAAATTGAGAATGTCATCATCTAAGGATCTGGAGACGTTAGTGACAAGGCGAGTTCAACAAAATCTACGTTGGGGTGCGATCCCAAGGTTGCCGAACCAATCTGCAACAACAATGGTACGAGCGATGACATTATTGAATTCTGGGATACTTGATTTCTTGTTTCCTGAGCGATTCTTCACACTCCCCTTGAACATGAAAAAACACGCACGGTTCAATTCTGGTTCCATAGACATTTTGCAGAACATGGTAGGTTGCGGGGTGGTGTTGCGTATCCTTGAGGTAGATAAGTGCTGTGGTCTCATCTTTTCTTTCTTCTCACAGCGGGTTATTTCCTCACCACGGCATTTCTGGCGGAAGTCAAGTTAGATCTAGGGAAATTACTTTACGATTCCAACACAGGTAAAGCACTGTTTCAGGCTCCCCATGGTCGATCGCTGGACGACTTCTTGACTGAAAGTCGGAACTATGGATGGCTGAGTTTTCGTGATGATGAGGTGATTTGGCCCAATGTGAAACTCATGGACAATGGCGAAGTCGTGAGCATCGACGGCACGCATTTGGGACACAACCTACCATATGCACGGCCGTCGGTATTGCATCAATATGGTCAGTGTGGCTGGCCGACCAAAATCTGATCTGGTAGAGTCTAATGGTAGGTGGAAGAGATTTTATCCTATCCTGAGAGCGTAGTGAAAGTTGCAAGAATACCCATTAAACCATGAATCCCTACACGTCACGTGTTGTTTCCGTCTAATATAAGTGATTCAAACCCTTGACAAGGTGTTTATATCTATAAGTATCTTCCATCCTCGACAAAAGCTACATGCGCAACATACACCACAATTGTCTGGTAGATAGGCACACACACACGTACCCCAATTTTCAAGGAGTAGTGACATTCAAGCGAGCAATCCTCTTACATACCAGCAGTTGCAGCCACGTTGCTCAAAATGTCCTCGGCCGAAACTGGAACATCCGGTGCTTCCTGCACCTTTTTCACTGCCACCGATTCGGCATATCTGACCGAAGACCGCTTGTTCAACAAGTGTTCGTGACCCAGTCGCTTGCGAACCTCTTCCACTTCGCCTGCAGCTGCCTGGCTGGTGGCGGTCTTGGCAAAGGATTCCGCAACCTCAGTGGTTTCAAACGTCAGTTCGTATTCAACATCTCCCAATGCGGTTTCCAAATCAACAGTTTTGGGGGTCTTTATTGTAGCCTTCAAATGCGCAAGTCTGATGGCATACTTTGGGGAGGATGCAGTTTCATTAACAAAAACGAAACAGAACGGTCCCTTCACCAAGACGATGACATTCGAATCCTGCCCAATCGATGGTACGAGTGTGCGTTAGTAACGTAGTACAATTACGCTCCCTGAAGCGTCAGTGTCGAAGAATACATGAATATCTCATCGAATAAGTAACCACTTACAGATCCACCTCCTCCCATGCACCCATCCGCTCGAACCAGCTTGGACTCGTCTGACACTTGCCTTGTCTTCAAAGTCCGCTCCTGGGTTCCTCGAAGATCTTCAATCGTTGCTCCTCGTTCTCCTCCAGATCTGTTATTGAAAGAAGACAACATACCAATCGCGTGAGAGCTCATGGGACATTCAAACCACACGAACACAGAAATGTTTCTTCAATCTAGGTCAAACACGGTTGGTCGTATCCACCTCTTCTCATTCGGAGAGCTGACACAACGTACCGGACAAAACTCATGCGCGCCCGACCGAATAAACTCGATCTCTGGCTATTACGGTTGGTAGGGCGACGTGCATTTTCCTTGGATGACTTGACTTCTTCGTTCTTGCTAGCCATGATTTGGAATGAGTAACAATGAAACACAATATAATGCGAAACAAGGGGATACAAACCGACACCCCTTTTTGAAATTTGACAAGGTTCTCTTCTCCATTTCGTCGGTGGTGACGTGGTGACCTCTCCGTATGGACATGTGATGGAGTCATTCCGACTGGCACAACTGCAGTATC
Source organism: Fragilaria crotonensis (assembly GCA_022925895.1). Lineage (NCBI taxonomy): Eukaryota > Bacillariophyta > Fragilariophyceae > Fragilariales > Fragilariaceae > Fragilaria > Fragilaria crotonensis. The sequence continues at coordinate 4,668 of JAKSYS010000170.1, read as the reverse complement.
CTCCCACTACGGTAGAATACAATACTTATTGCAACGTACCGGTACCTGTACCGAATAGACCATGACTCCATGACCTATGATCTATGATCTATGATCTATGATGATTGATGATTGATGATGTATGATATGATGATTAAATGATTGATGATGATATATACTGTACGACGCATAAGGGCAGACACGGAACAACTTCTCTCTACTCCAGTATCGTACAGTACGATACATGAAACATGAATAGGAAAGCTGCAAGTACAACTATGACATAAGCAGGGCGCTTGTGTGCTATTGTACAAGTACAAGTACTCAGTACACCGTACCATGCGTTGACAGTCAGTGAAACTTTCATATCTGACTCTAAGTGTTGTTATGGTGTATAGTGTACGACAGTAATGCGAGTATGGTGTATGGTGTGTATGGTATAATCCACTACTGTACTAGAGATGCATAGATCGATTAGGGCATAGGGCATAGCACATCATGACTCCCGGAACCGCAAACCGCACATTACGGGTAAAGTTATAACGACGTCCACCCTAGCACACCAAGCATACTCTAGGAAGAGATTGTTATGTACTCCAGAGAACCTGGAACGCCGTCCGGATAGAGCATCACTTAGAGCAGTCGGTGGGAGGAGTGATCCTGGCATCGTTCCTATAACTTCCCCACAAACCCCATGTCGGCATTCAATCCATAAACAAGGACATTGTGTTCGGGGAAGTCCCAGATATCCTCTGAATGTCCTTGTGCTCCATGGGCCAGTACTTGTACTGAACCGGCCAGTTCATACGTGTGTCTAACAAAGGCACGGTAGCGCTGAGTAGTCGTCGCGTTTGGTTCGTTCCAAAAGAAATTGGCAGGTGGAGAATGGCCCGGTTCCACAAATTGCGTGTGAAATTGGTGCAGCCAATACAGCATCTCCTTGATCCAATCGTCATTCCGGTGTAGTCGAATAATCAAGGCGCCGGTTGTGGCAGTCTGGCGCACCATAACAGCCGATTGGCAGTCGGTGCACAGCATCTCCATCATGAGTTGGGGTACGTACATTGGCTGGTAGGGTTCAGAAAAAGCAAAGGATTTGATAGCAAAGTTCTTGTCAGTCATTGGCGACTTCTTGGCCCCGCGCCTGTTGGTAGAAAAAGGGGCAATGATTCTTGACTTCGAGGACTTCCCTTGTCCCGTTCGAGTGGCGGAGAAGGGCATCAGGAGAGGCACCCAATAGAAAAGTGTTATTTTCTGCCAAACCAGCTCCGCACATGCCAACTTCTTCGAGTCGCACGCCTGGATCAGATTGATAAAAGTAGTTGAGTGCCGTCAGCAGTGAGGTAGCTTCTTGTGCCGAACCCCACATCATTTGATGGATGTGACGCTACAACTGGCGGTCGCAAATCGCGCTCGTCGCTGCCGTCTTTCTTCGGGAGTTGTACGAACAAGACATTGAGCAGCAAATGGAAAGTGGGAGGAGTGGTTCAGTCCAGATCTTGCCAGATCCACTAGCCAGATCGGTAGCATAGTTGCGACTCTCGTCGACAAGGAACGCCTCTTGCATGTCGTTCAGGGTCCTGAGAGCACCCTCGCGCATCCGATGGTAGGCACCAACACCGTTGCCACGATTTGGGTATCTGCAAAACAGCCGCCGCCTCGGGTTCCAAGAAACCGAGCGCTGCCGATGCCTGGGAGGTGGTACAACGTCCGGCATGCAAGGCATCCCACTGCCAAGAATCTTGTCGGAAGTTGCGAACGTCTTCGAGGCAGTCAAGTTTACCGACATGCGCTGGTAGAGCATCGAATTTTGGATGCATTCGTAAGTGATCCATAGATATCGCTCTCCAATAAATATCAGGAAGATTTCCGAAACGAGGTAGTTGTTCGTGTCGACGGTTTGATTGCTTCTTTCGATTGCTCATGCTCGACGAGGCCGTTGGAACTGGAACCGGTGTTGCTTCGATTGGTAAATCAGCATCCTTATCAAATGTTATCTCATGCGCATTCGACATTTTTCTTGACGTGGCTTTGAGCTCAACGTACATTGGACGGGACGAGGAGCCAATTGCTATCATTGGAGGACTGTGATGATTTCGCAAGTCGTCCTGGTTGTGCTGGAGGAGCAAAAGCATAAGCGGACAAGTCTACCATGGCAAAGAGGAGGATCACTTTATGCATTGAGTTGATTGTATTGACTGCCTTCTGCGTGCCTTGAGTTCATCCAAGTTTGCATAAAGATGACAGTATGAGATCGGCGTCATGGTGTTGGTCGAAGGACACTGTGTACTGCACTTCGAGATGTGATGTGAGTCACTCCGCCGAACGATAAGTGTGCAACGTGTTTAGTCGTACTACAGTACTCGTATTTGGTACAAGTACTGTACTAGAGGAATCGCGAATAATCCAAAAATATGATATATAGCATATAGCATACGCAACGATACTTGTGGTTGTACTTGTACTTGCTCTGTGACGGAATTGCCAGAAACGCAATCCAACTTCAACTCTCATCCACCATGACGGCGGTCGCAACACCGAAAGGAGTCGCTCCAGCTCCTCCGCCTCCTCTCCCGTCAAGTCATCATCCGTCCCGAGCCATGAAAATGGGAGGAATGAACCGAGACGTTATGAAGTTAGTTGCGGGCACAGATGATGCGACATCGGCGATTCTTCCACCCATGGTGCCAACGTTTGTCGTCAAAGTCGGCGCCAAGATGATTGCCTCCGACAAAAAGTGTCGGAAATGGGAATGGGCACCCTTTACCACATCGGCTCGGAATGATAAACATGAGTTTCGACATTGGGTGCGGGCGGGAGTCGAGTATCTGGATTATCCGTACGCTCGATTTGACATTCACTTGGACCCGGTACAATACACCGACGATGAGTATCAAAAATACCTCCACGATGATACATGGACCAAGAGCGATACTGACAAACTTATGGATATGGCGCGAATCTTTGAACTGCGATGGGCTGTCATTTACGATCGGTGGTGCGGCACCTTCACGGAAGGTGCCAACCATCGAAAGATCGAGGACTTGCAACATCGCTATTACTCCGTCGCTGCGACTCTGTCACAAGCGCGCATTACCAAGGAGGCAGCTGCAGAAGTATCGGCACTGTTGTCCGTCCCCAATGCCGATACCTCGGAGCCACATTTGTTGGAGACAGCTGCTGCACGGGCGATTGCAACTGCTGAACCCCAGCATCAACCTTTCATACCAAATACTGGGACTGGAACCTCAAACAAAATGGTATTTGACCTGGCGAAGGAACGAGAACGACGAGCATATTTGGAACAAATTTGGAATCGCACCAAAGCGGAGGAGGAGGAAGAGGTGGCATTAAGAAAGGAACTCAAGATGATTGAACAACAACTTCGAAAGTTAAAGAAATCGGGTGGTCACATATTGGTAGGACCGCAACAAGGATCGCAACACCAAAGTCGGCCGGTCTCACCGATGCCGATGCCCACAAGTGTAGAGGGTGTAGCTCTTCTCGACAAAGCATTCTCATCGACAGCGCCTACGCCCATGGCAGAAACCCCTTATCTGCAATCAGGTCGTCTGGCTCCACCGGCAACAGGTGGTCCTCTCGGCATCAACAAAACAACATTGAAGCGTATGGAAACGGTGCTTGAGGAGCTCAAGATTGCCAAGCGACTATTAGTGCCCACCAAACGTATCTGTGATGTGTACGACTCTGTCCGGAAGGATGTGTTGACGCTGTTGACATTGCAAAAGGTTCTGCTTCAGAAGGAGGGGCAGTTGCATTCCAAACGTTTACGATTGGCCACGCTTGGAGGCAGTGGTCATGCGATGGACGAAGAGGCCCTCATGGGCATCACGCCTGCACCAGCCCCTGCTCCTCCGCCGGTCGCCCGAGCTAATAAGCAACAAAAGCCAAAGCCCAGAACAAATCCTGTGGTTGCCGGTAAGGTTGCAGCAGCGCCAAAGGCATCCCAGAAGGTGGATTCCGGCGAGAAAACGTTAAAAAAGCCAGCTGCTTCCAAGAAGCGTAAGAGCAAAGCAGAGACGAAGCCGACGGCACCTGCTGCAACAGCAGTTGTTCCTGCAACTGCCGTTACCCCGGCGATTGCTGCAGCGCCATCTTCTGCTGCAGCAGTGGCTACTATTGTTCCTACAACGCCAGGAGACATTCCTGCCGCAGCCCCCCTTGTTCAGGTGCCAATCGCAAAACCAGAAAGTGCTGAAGAAAGCTTCCGCCAAGAAACGAGCTAGAAAAGCATAATAGTTCAGAAATGTGCGTCGTAAGTCTAGGAATGGCCGCGGCCTCTTGGTTCAGTTCTGTTTTTCCCCATCCAAAAGTTCGCCATGATCGCTTTGTAAAATATGAGAAACGTAGATATCCGATGCACTTAGAGTTCCCGTCGATGTGACAAAATGTTAGTTAACATTGCCCCAATCTTGTCAATTTTCACCTCCAGCTGGTCCATTCGAGTTTGCATTCGTTCCTCCAGGTAACTTTCGAGCCGCATCATCTGCGCTCCCATCTTTGATTCAAGGTCGGCGATGTGAGTCTGCATACGCTCTTCCACCAAGCGATCAATTTGATCGGCATTCAACGAGTACGTAGATTTGACGGATCCAGGGGACTGAATCACCGCTCTATGCGTGCTAGCAACGCCATTCCACCGACGACTAACGGGCTCTTTCTTGGAGG